>JARJDZ010004254.1:0-17421 GCA_030264555.1 Aleochara sp. GC000083 | reverse complement strand
GTTATTCCAAAGTTGCATGGCAGTAGATTTGATGATTATAAGACAGAATCAGCAACTTGTTTCGCATCTTTGGGAGATATAAAAAAACTGTACAGCACAGAAGAGTCTGCAATTGTGAAGAAAGCTCCAGCTTTAACAAAGAAAGTTATGTATCCCAGTTCTATAGAACGACAAAACGTCAGTTTAGCTGTCAAGTCAAGTTACGAAAAAACTATTGCAGCTTTACGACAAATAAATTCGATCCATGATAATCAAACTGCTGATTTCATGGAAGTAGTTTTAAACTGGTGGAAAATTGTTAATTGTCGTTCCCCAGACATTGGCTGTCGAAAGCGCGATGAGTTTATGGCACCTATTAGGAGCGAAAATGACGGACAATTAATTTTTTTAAGAAAATTTTACAAATGGTTAGAGTGCTGGAACGCTTTGGAAGTTCAGGGAACTGGACGGAAACGTCATGGAAAACTTAGCGAGGAAACTCAGTTTTCTCTTAGGCACTCTATTTTCACAATAATAGATTTATGCCAATATTTGTTGGATGTATTTCAATTAAAATACATTTTGCTAGGCAAATTCCAAACAGACGATTTGGAAGCTCGTTTTGGTCAGTATCGGCAAATGAGTGGAGCAAACTACCACATCTCTGTACAGCAGATTGTAGAGACGGAGAGAAAATTGAAAGTGCTTAGTGTGTTAAAATTAAATTCTCAAAGTCCAAAATCCTTTTCTGTAACAGATTTTTTAAATGCATGTGAGCAGACGGAGGATAATTCCGCTCCCGTAGACACACCTTTTCTCAATGTTCTAGAGGAAATTAAAAATTCAATTGGAGAAGAAAACGTTGACGAAAATGATAGCCAGATTTTAATATATATCTCAGGTTACATCATTTCAAAAATTCTACCACAACTTAACTGCGATCTTTGTAGAAACTCAATTTGTTACAATAGAATAATTGACGTAGAAATTATTGATAATACAAAATTATTCCAATATCAAAATTTAATCGATCGTGGTGGACTTAAATATCCGAAAGATGATTTTTTAAATTTTGTTGTAAATTGTTATGCAATTTTTAAATTATTAATTGAAAAATACGAAACATTTTTCCTGCATCAAAGCAGTCAAAAAAGTGTATTTATAAAATTATGTTCGGAAATTGTTAAGATGCAGGAATGTATTTGCAATACAAATAAGGTATCAAAGTTAAGTTGCAATATATTGGCAAATATTTTTATGAACAATTACAGTAAAAAAGAAAATGACCACCTCGAAGCAAAGAAATTGCAAAGAAAAATTAAAAAATTTTGCCCCTAATGCAGTTGTATAATGTATATAGTAGTAGATTGTAAATAGTATTATTTTATTATTATTTTCTGTTATATATTTCTATCATATTTCTAGATACATATGAATATTGTAGCAGAAATAACGTTTTGTAAATGCATTTGTTTCCAACTTTGTGAAAAGCTGAAAATTTATTTTATTTATTTGTTTTTTCTTTTAATATATATATTAATCTTATTTTAATGTTATTAAATGTGTAGTGAAAATGTGTTATTTTATAGTTTCAAAATATTTTTGAAAGAGATAAACATTACAAAATGGTTTTTGAAATGAATTGTAAAGTAAAAACTCTCGTGTTTTATTTTGAATTACGCCGAAAGTTTTTAGCTCTCAATAGTATTTAATTAAATATTATATGAATTTATAGTTTAATAGTGGTTCTTTCATTTTATGAAAAAAATGTGTAGATATCTGGTATAGTTTTTGTTTAATGAAAGTTTTAAATATCGATATTTTGCGTAAAACTACATGTAAAACTCAGTCTGGCTGGCCTTCTAGCTAAAAACTTATAGCCGGACGTGTTTCCATTTCTAATCACGCTGAAAGTTTTTAGCTCTCAATAGTATTTAATTACATATTAGAACATGTGAATTACGATGAATTTATAGTTTAATAGTGATTCTTTCATTTTATGAAAAAACATTGAAGATATCTGGTATAGTTTTTGTTTAATGGATGTTTAAAATATCGCTATTTTGCATAAGACTACATGTAAAATCCAGTCTAGCTGGCCTTCTAGCTTTCGTTCTCTGACCAGTAGTGGGGATGCTTGTAGGCCTGTACGTACCGAGGGCCTCGGTTTGGCCCCACCATTTTACACATCTATATTGCTCAATAATGGTAATGATCAATGCAATTTACCTCATTTGTTTGCCATCAGGAAGAAATAGTGAGATTACATTAATATGGCAAATTTAATGCAAAAAGCCAAAAATTGGCAAAGAACACACCACATGTATGTAAACACCACACCAACCCAATAATAGGAATTTAAGTTTGTAAATTGGGGGAATAAATGGTTTATACAATACCATATAAAGCTGCTACCTGAATACATTCCCATTTTCGCCATTTTCCTACGACATATACAATTCAATTATACACATTAATGAGTTAATAAATTAAATAGTTGATAAATTTAATTAGCGATGACACTCTTCAAAATCAATCTAAGGCTCAGCCTTGCCAAAAATTGCAGTTGAACGGATAATAGTATATCAGTCCAATATGTACAATAATACCAAGCATTTCAAATCTGCAACTTCAGCACAAAAAGGATTGCCAACTTATTGAGCAATTTATTGAAACCTGTTAGGCATAATCTTCACCGAACTTCAACAGTCTAGATCGAAAAAAATAAATGAAAAATCTAAAAGTTACAAAACCATATAATTGTGTTTGTTAGACAAACTATAAGTTAACCTCCATCGAAACCAGTGACGTAATTGTAATGCTATCCGAGAAAAACTATCTATCGGGCATGTTCAGTGGTGCATTCATGACTTTGAGCCTCACTCTGGTTGCGTGATGAAGATGCAAGCAATCCTCCCTTATCAATAAACTTTTAAGATCAAAGAAGCATACACAACAAATTCAGGCTTACACAGTGCTATTTATAACGCCACGGCAATCAAAGAGCCAAAAATTGACAAAGATCACACCACATATATGTAAACGCCACACCAACCCAATAATAGGAATTTAAGTTTGTAAATGGGGGGAATAAATGGTTTATACAATACCATATAAAGCTGCTACCTGAAGAGTGTACATTCCCATTTTTGCTATTTTCCCACGACATATTCAATTCAACTATACATTTTAATGAGAAAGAATAGTTGATAAAGTGTCATCACTAATCAGTGATGACACTTCGAAATCAATTTAAAACTCAGCCTTCCAAAAATTGCAGATACAGTAATATATGAAGGAACATTTTTCAAAGTAGTTGCAATAAAAATCAATATTGTTCGGGATTAGATCCTTAAAAAGGTATGCAATTTTAAATCAGTAAATAAATAAATACGCCTCAATAGCACATTCCACAACAATGAAAAAAGAATATAATAGTATATTTACGTACATTACTAGACAAAATTAAATGCAAGCGGGTAAAAGTTGCGTTCACCTGAAAATGATTAATTTTCTTCTTGGTCAACAAAGTCATGGTCGTCATACCAAAAATCCCTGTTTCCTGTTTTTCTGGGATAGTATGGCAAAAAAATCACACTGGCAGATACGTGTTTGGCCGATGAGAAAAGACATGGTCATTAGACAAAATAATGTCAGAAATCAAGCTTTGGTTGATCTGTTTGCTTTGGTCACCACACATTAAATTCTGAAGCAGTTCGTTAAAGCAGTGGACAAAAATACGAAACGAATGAAGGACTGCTCCGCTGATTACCACCAGGATATGGATTCGGTTCTATTTGAAACGTGGTTTCGATACCAATTATTAACATCTCCCAAACATTGTTATGGACAATGGAAAATACCATTCCAGGCAAAAACATATTAAATTATATAAACGAAAACTCCATTAATATATCTCAGGCTAAACCCAATGAAGAAATTATTATTAGATGAGCTAGGAAACTTAAATATACCAATAGTCTATATACCAGAAGGCTAAGGTCTTACTGTTTTGCGATTGCCGCCATATTACTGTCTTCAACCCAATTGAAATAGTTTGGAGCACATTGAAAAGAAACATTCAGTGAAAAAAACAGCAACCGAAGTTGACTGCAAAAAAATTTGGACAAAACACGAGAAAAGGTGCCGAAAATAGACAATAAATTATGGCAAAATTGCATCAAACATGTGATTTCAGTAGAGAATTTTTATCTAACACCAAATGCAATACCGAAATTAATTTTAAATATCAATAATAAAAACAGCAGTGAATCGTTGAAAAATGATGACGATTATGTTGATAGATAAACAAACGATAGCAAATTCATAGAAGTAATGAATAAAAAGAACAAAAGGCATGGATATCATTTGTGTCAGTTATGAATAATTTTCTAGGTAACAACAAAGTTTCCGATATCTGGGATGCAAAGTACCATACTACATCCAAAATCATAATATTCGGATATCTGCAAATTGCGGTTGACAAACACAAAAACCATAGAAATAGACACCTGAAAAACACAACGTTCTTTTCACCCAGCCGTGATTTTCCCGCTGTCGCACATGGAATTACCAAAGTTCGACAACTCTAAACTTTCGTTCAAATTACCTAGAAAAATTTTGGCAGCGAGGAATAAGAACGTTGGCTATTTGAACTTCAAGATTCAAGAACAAATTACTGGACAACTTTATTCTTACAGGTCAATCGATGAAATCACCGAAACACTAGAAACACTAGAAGACAAAAAATATTGTCCACCAACAAACCTTGCTATAAAAGTTAAGCTCATGTGTTCGTGTGTGGAGAGAAAAACTCGACGAATTAATAAGAATGCGAACATTCAATCCCAAGTCGCCAAAATATTCACGACAGTCGATTTGCTTAATCTTTTGATGAAGCGTATCACTATTCGTATAATTTAATTAATCAAAAGGCAATTAACTGACCATGGAATAAAGGAATATGTGTTATTGGCCCATCGTTAATATGAAAGAACGGTTACGTTATCTACGGCAGCAGCTGAAAATGAAATACATCCAATTATCAATTGCATCAACATATGATAGACACAAATTCTCACAAATAACTAAACCCAGACGATAAACTATATTTGAGAAAGAAAATGTTCAAAACCAGGAAGTAAAATTCGAATACAAGAATGATGAAATTTCAAACACAAGCCAAGAACTATCTTGACATGGAAATGGAACCTGTGTCAAGGAACACTTATCCAAAGTCACAGCAAAGTCAATAAGTCTGACCGAATAGTGATTGTACCAAACCACCGATCACCTCACAGTTTTTGAGATATTGTCAAGTGATTGTAGTGGGTCACATATTTCAGTACAATATCTGACAGATGTACTATGCAATGGAAACAGCACTACCCAATACAAAGCAAACTCTTCGGTCGCACTGTGCGCTTTCATAAGGGGGTGGGAAGAAGGCCCCTTGAGAGAAATCGGTAAGCCGAGAGTCGTTTCTAAGAAATCAAACAAACAACCCATCAAGAAAATTCGAGAGTACAAATAAAATCGAAGAAAGGTGGTAAACCTAGTAGCAAGCAACAAATTATTAATGGTCCTTCAAACAACAAAAATCATCATCACACTGGAGGAATCTAGTGAACACCCTCATTGCTTAGAGAGAACCAAGTTCAAACCAATACAACCATAGTGATGTCAACTTATTCACTTAAGAACAACTGACAATTGAGAACAAGCAACAAATATTATTAGTCACTGGATTCTAGCATAACTCCAATGTTTCCCATATAAGACCATTCTGATCCATCCACTCAACATTTCTTTCTTTCAGGTCTGCCTTTCTCCAGCTTATGTGCCTTTGATATTCATATTTTTTCAATAATATTCCATACTTTGTATCTCAATACATTCTTGAAAAGCTTCATGAACTCCAGAAACACTTGTATTCTCAGTGTTTTGCAATAATTTCTTGTTTTGTAAATGTTCCATTTACAAGTAGTCTGCCTTTTGTTAATCGCTCTTCTTTCAGCTTGTAATAGCTGTGTGCCTGTAATACTGGCATCAAGCAATTGCAAGCACTGATCTTTTGTTGTTTCAAGCATCAGGGATATCTTTATATGGAGCAACTAAGTTGGTTGAGTCCACAAACTTATAAACAACAGTGAAAGGCAAGAAGCTCCCAGCCACATGCAGACAAAACGGGTATTTAATAACCTTCATGATGTAGGCAATCGACCACCATATTTCCACAGTTCTAGTGGCTTCTGTATAGATAAATACAGTAAGTTTCCATGTTTGTGAATCTTTCATCAATCACTTCATGATTATATTCAAGTATAATCTTGACCTGCTATCCTGATAAATATTTGATAAGCATCAAACTTAAACTTGATTTGCTCCAGCTGAACCATGAGGAATACTGCAAATGGTAAAGACACAAGTTACTACACATAAAAAATAAGTTTTTCTAAAGTACTTACATGCTTTTGTTGGTGCTATACAGTTCACGAGCACATCGTGGAACAACCATGCTCTTGCTGTCTCCACGCGGTCCACGCTCTGCTAAGTTCACCATTTTTGTCTCATGTATTTTCAGCTTGGTTCACCATGTTCTTGATGTTCTTTTTTTCGGTGCCCGTTCGCTTCTTCTATCACTGTGATTCTGTCATAGATCAGATAGATGGATGGATTCTGTGCGGCACGTACTATCTCATGGCAGCACGCGACGTAAGCGGCCAACAAGTTGGCGTGGTTGCCAACGGCAATGAAACGTACTCTGATGGCTGGGTGGGGTACTAAGAAATATTCCCGCCATTTTTAAATTTATACCTGAAAAAATACACAGATGTGATGCATACGATTACCATCGCCTTGTTTATGTTTTAAATAGCGGCATTTATAAGTTTCTGTGGAAGAGCCCAGCAATTATACTAATTTCAATGGAGAAAATTTATGAAAATTAAGAGAAGCCCATTTAAAAATTCGCGCGCATTTTCAAAATAAATTTAGTACTCCACCCGACCGTAAGATGCTTACGTTGCCAGCCATTTGTAAACCTAAAGCCGTGGCTACTCAAGGTATTACTTAACTCTCATTGTTGCAAATTTTAAAATAAAAATAAACTTTTCAATTATTGATGGGTTGAAAATATTGGATCCAAGAAAACATCTGTATGGATGCAACGTTAGCTGCGACATCTATGTACCAACTTCCAACAACATAAATTTTCAGCCACGTAATTAACAAAAAATATATTTGTGCAACTATTAAAATATCCGGGATATGGCAAGCTATATTATATTGTGTATTTAAAATTAATAAATAATAAATAATTAAGATTAATTATTCCAAGTTCTTTTAGCGGTACTGATTCATTTATCTTTCCTTCGTTAGATGTGGCCACATGTCCGGAAAATGAAAATATTTTTATTTCAGTAGTTATTAAATAATATGATTTTTCAAAATATGAATAACATAATGATAAATTTAACTGCAGTAAATCATAGTAACGGTAATAAAATAAAAAGTTAAAACTATAAATTTTAAAAAATTCGGTCGACCGTGACAGGACTCGAACCTGCAATCTTCGGATCCGAAGTCCGACGCCTTATCCATTAGGCCACACGGTCTGTTATAAGTACATGATTTATTTGTGTCATTCATGTGAAAATTTTGAATTGTATTTTTTAATCAAAATTTTTATACCTATTACTTTTAACAGATAATAAACTATAACACTAATAAAAAGCATTCATTATTTAAGCAAAGAAATTTATAAGAAGATTTGTACATTGAGTGTAGTTTATTATTGAGATTTCTAGTCGAATAAAATTTCCATAGGAAACGTTTGCTGGAAATTGAATCCATTGCAGATGAATATTGCACGGCTGTTAATTGAATAGGAGAATTGTTGGATGACAAATGCAGTCATCCGCAAATAGGATATGTATGATATTTATATGCGATGCACAATATATTAGAAAAGCATAATGCGTGCATGAAGTAGTTCATTTTCCACCTACCCTATACGTGCACTTGTTCGGCGCAAACATAAATACTCCTAGATGGAAGAGCAGAGTGCATATTTGTAATTTCGAGGAAGCGCGTATCCACTACAACGCGACGCATCCAATATATTAAATTCCGCTTATTTGTTGAAATGGCATCCATATAATATATAAGGCGCAAGGATGAACTGCTACCACCCTTAAGACCCATATATTCTATGAACGACACTTTATAGCCCATTGTTCTTCAAACGTATTAATGATATTCTAAACAACAACTTAAACAACTTGCAAAATGAAAGATAGTATGGTTCATAAAGTGGAGCAAAATCCATGAGAATTAGGAAAAATGAAGCAAGTACCAGGCAATATGAGTAGAAATCATGTCCTAAACTGTGCTGTTCTTGTGAAGAGAATGGGCAAACCCTGAAGGTGGATTACATGAACGAAAGCTGGGCGCGCATTGTAGTCATGCGTGGAGCTGCAGTGGCCAATCCATGCGAATGAAGCACTCACGAACGGTGGGCCGCGAAAGGAACGCGAAGAACGCGCGGAGAGTGGCGAATCCTCCGCGCAGTGGCAGTCAGCACAGCATCCAGCCACCAGCCGAACAACAGCCTCCTCGAATGGCAGCGACGATTTACCACGCTACAATAATTGTTTTATGCCGGCGCGGACAAAGGCGCATCCCTCTGAATACACCCTTTTTCCAACTTCCCTTTCGTCGCTTTTCGCATTCTCTTCCTGTACGTATGCGCGGCGCCCATTCTATTCGGCGCGCATTTCGCCCCGCTCGAAAGCTTCCGATTTTATGAAATCTAAGTGCGCGCCTGCTGCCTAGGCTCTCTTCTTCCTCCTTCGCATACGCCGCTCCACCTTGCTGGCTGGCATTGTCACTAATATCGTGTCTGTGACTCACTTCTATTCAAATTCGCATTGCTCAGCCATATACACATAGGTACATTCGCAAAGTGTGGACGCGCCATGCTTCATAATTCATACCTGAATAAATCAGTGAACAATTTCAATCATTATTGAATTTCCTCTTTTGATTGCAGGCGGTCGCCGAAAGAAAGATCCGTCGCCGTAATGCATTCAGAGTGCACACTGATGCGAGGGCTCATTCTCATCATATCGCGATTCAATTCCTTATTGAAATCAGTCTACCGTTAATTCATGTGTTTAATTAGCACAGTCATCATGCTAAGGATATTGTTGAATGTCAAAACACAATTGAGGTATGACTTAATCAGTTAACGTCGCAGGAATATAATATATTAACAATTATTGAACAGTATATCGTACTATTATTAGTTTTCAAATTGCGCCATTGGTGTTTCATATATATAAAGAAAAATTAGTTTGATATGTTGGTACGAACAACAAGGACATGTCTTATTCCAAAATTAAATCCAAAACAACACTGACAATCAGAAGCGAAGAAGTCTAATTCACATAATTACCACTTTTGAGAATACTTGATGTCACTTCGAGTGATCACTGAATTTTGGATTAATGAATACATAGAGAGAAAAATGTCTGAAGCTCATCACAACCATTTGTTGCAAGTGAATATTATATCTTGGGATCCATAGGAAACATTGTGACTTATTATACATTTATTTGGTCCTTCAGTTTTTTTACAATTCTACATTTTCCTCAAAAAGTCACAAATCGTTCTCTGTTTGGGGTTACTTGTAATATCTACTGTGACAGGTTGTAAAAATTAAATAAAGCAAACTCTAAAGTTTGTGTGTATTGTTATATTGTTATTGTTACATCTAAATGAATAATAGTTTTATGTATTTTGACATTATCCGTGGAGGGAGAATTAAGAGACATGCTCTCTCCAGATTATTCTCCCTCACGACATTATCCTTAAAAATAACCTATATTAAATAGATCCATGACCATCCCAGTAAAATGACAGAAAAATCGAAAATTTTATTGCATAATTCTGACCGTGGGCTCTGGCTTAATAAATGAACATTGTGTTGGTAAGGATTTTTTCATCAATCTGTCAAAACCCTCCACCCACAATTAATTAGTCCGTGTGTCGTTAAAATAACGAAAACCGCAATGAATGCAAATGTGAACACGAATTCGCCCTGAATACGATTGCTGCCGTCGTTGGAATTGTTGTCCTCGGCAAACTCGACAAAGTGCGCCCAAATTCACAGAAGCAAATCAATGCCATATTCCGAACAGGCAGAGCACGAAGTGGAATGCACCGACTCCGCGTCCCATGCGCCCGCCGATCGGTGGCCATTATGGTGCGCACAGAGCGCGACATTGTACGCGACAACAACACGGTCTTGTTGTTCGTTAGTGACGAGAACGCATCGACAATGGGGCGCGTTTTGTACCGGGGCACGCAACGAACGTGTCGCTCGTTTCTCGATGGCAACCGGCCGGGCGCGGCGCGAGGCCGTCCCGGTCGGGCCCCCATTGGACTCCTGGAGGGATAGCTGCCTGCTGCCGCCGCCGCCGCCAACGCCACCGCCGCCGATGATCATGCGATCACGCGCATTCGCGTTCGCGAGGGTGTAGATGCGATTATATCATTGTCTGCTCGGGTGTGAGAACTGCGGCGGATTTCACACC
This sequence comes from Aleochara sp. GC000083, assembly GCA_030264555.1. Lineage (NCBI taxonomy): Eukaryota > Metazoa > Arthropoda > Insecta > Coleoptera > Staphylinidae > Aleochara > Aleochara sp. GC000083. Next base: position 6,844 of record JARJDZ010004254.1, on the reverse strand, counting down.
GACTTCACTCGCTAATTACCAATTTAGCAGCGCCAGCAGCGAGGCAACAGCGGTGCCGAGGTTGTCCTCCAGCCGCGCACCAACTGCGCTGATAACAAGAGCAGGTGCAGCAATCTACCTGTGCCCCCGTGTTCGTCGTTTGTCCGCCCCTCATCATCGCGCTCTTCTCGCGCTCGAATATATTTGTTTGTTGCCTGTTTTCGCCCAGTCGCCACCGCCACCTCCATCCTTCTTGTTGCAATGGCTGAATGAAGGAAGCCACTATGCGTATATTACTGACATGGATGCAAGTTTCGTTGCACATTCTCTTCGTTCACATTGTTCTTTGTCTACCAGCCTTCAGACTTTCCCAACCATTTTAATTACGTGTTTTACAATTTGTAACAAGCATACTGCAGTTATGCAATGTATTTTTGATTTCTATGTTGTTGTTATACTTATTATTACTCACAGAAATATCATCAGTGATTGGAGAATTAATTACATCTTTCACATTTGAATTCGATATCAGATGGCATGGAAATTAGGTATTATAAAATTTCTCTTCAAATGTCATTTGTGGTCTTCATTTGCAAATGCAAATAATTCTAAGAAAAGTTGAAAGCGATAACAGTAATCATAGGTCAAAAACCTGTTACTGCGTTAACTTGGTCCTGAGTTGAGGAAGCATCCAGGAAAGAACTTAGGGATATAATTCTTGAAACAGAAAATAAATTTTACTCTCGTTGAATGGTGATTCCAATAGCGAATATATGAATTTATATAATAATATAATATATATAATATAATATAATTATATATAATATATATAATTCGTATAGTATATCGAAATAAGAAGAAAATACAGGCGGAAATTATTGATTTGTATTGATTTGATTCGCACGGTATCCAATATCTTGTAAATTCAAATTATTAATAGAAAAGTTGAAAGAGATATGAGTAATTGATTCATTGGCCAAAAACATTACCGGTTAACAAGGATAAAAATATATTTTGAGATATAGTTATCCAGATAAGATAACCCCTGGTAAATGAAGTAGGCCGGTTTTGTGACAGTGGCTGACTTTCTGGACCAAATGTTAGCTTGTAGGCAGCCACTTTGGCAGCCCTGGCCCAGAACCGGCCTATTTCATCAACCCTCCTACAAAGATCTTAGAGATATAATTCCTAAAATAGAAAAAAAATTTGTTCTCGTTAAGTGATGATTCCAATAGCAAATATGAATTTTGAATCAATTGCATGGCCCATAATATTGAAATGCTGAAATATTTCAGGGTAGATTATAATAGCTAGGATAATGAAACTTACATAAAAATATGCTGGAAAATCGAATTGGATACCAAGGCATTGTTCAAATAACGACATGCTTTTGTGTAGAAAGCATCCAAGAAAGATATCGCCCACAAATATCTTAAATTTACAATTCCTGAAACATTAAATAAATTGATAAACATTCCAATAGCAAATATTTAAGGTATTTTGCATAATTCATCAAAGTATGAAAGAAAGAAATTCTGAAATATATAATAGACAGAAGATCACTATCAGCAATCCTATTCCCCTAATACTGAAAGATATTAACATTAAAGAAACGATAACACAGATGACGTCACAATAATTAGAAACCCCAAAATGAACGAGGATCTTGAATGGCATTATAGAGGAAATCAGGAAGATAGGACTAAAACAAAAAGTATAGTAAAAGGAAATATAATAAATAAACGGATAATTTTGACGGGAAAAAATGATTATGAGGTGGTGATAACTTTAAGTATCTTAGGGTAATATTAAACAATAAAAGAAGGAATGCAGAAGGACTAGGACATAAGCTATGAATTAGATAAAAAATGGAATATGCACACCCAAAATTAATATTAAACAAATATCTGAATGTAAATACAAAATCAAAACTATATGAAACATTAATAAAATCGCAGGTCACATATGCAATAGAAACATGAACAATGGCGAAGGGCCAAACATAACAATTAAGCATATTTGAAGGAAATATTGTAAGGTGTATGGTGAGGTACAAACCAAGAGAGTGATGAAACAGCAAGAATGATGACAAACCATTAAAAAATAAAAGATAACATGGCTAGGTTATGTTTGGAATTGATAAGGAATTTTTAGAATGGAAACCAGACAGATTTAGGAGAAGAAGATGACCACGAAATGTGTGAATAAAACAAGTTGTGCAAAAAAAACGATGGACAGAAAATCTTGAATAAACTCAAAAAAAATGTAACTTCAGTAATCCATCCAAAATGGATGAAAAACGTTGCAAAAACTCAAGTGGTCATAACCTAAAATTATCCTGCCCAATTGGATCACATTCCGATTCCACATTCAATAATACAAACTTCAAAATAGAATGAATATTTTGTGTAGAAGTTTAAAAATCAATATTAGAAGAACATACACAGTTCCTCCAACCCTTTCGCTGCAATGAAACCCATGCAATAAGTGCTTTTAACCTATACCACGCCGCAAACATGCCGCAAATTTAAATCTGTCACATGTCAAACGACTTGGGAGGCTTCAATTCGACACGTCACAAACGCTCAGATTTAGGGTGTCGGATGGAAGCTGTATGAAAGCAGACAGACTCTCACAGCTCGCGCTCGCACTTTGTGCTGATCTACTTTCTGTTATTGCTGTAGCATGTTGTTATTGTAGCAGTTTAGCCGGATGAATAGGAACGGCAATGAATTCGAATAGTAACAGAGGGGAGGCTTGATGAAGTGTCGCCAAAACATCGACGCTGACGGGGCACCCGCCTCAGTCTTATCATTACATGTGCAGGCCTGGCATATTTTAATTGAATACTTCACATATCACCCTCACTCTGCAACCTCCATAAAGAGCGAATGGAAAAAATCAGAAACAAAAAATCGATCTTGGATTGCTCACGAAAGAGAAAAAGTGGTGAACGTTTATTGTTGGTGACTAACGTCATAAATTAATTTCAATTTATCTAGAATTCTATGAATTTATTGTGCAAAGACGCAATGCACGACGATATCAATCGATAATTATCAAACTTTGTTAGGTGTACAATGCGGTTGTGTAGTGTTGTTACAGTGAGCGCCATAGTCCTCGAATAATTCCTATTACACCCTCAATTCGCTCTCACAATCTATTAACGCTCCTCGTTGCCTCGTCTCCTCTTCTTGTGTCCGCAGCACGGGTCTCCCGATTCGCAGTCTCCGATTCAATAAGCGCGCACACACGTCGCTTGCATTCAGATGCAGACGTATAGATCGGGTCCCAATGCTTCATTGCTTACGTCCATCAATGCGCCCTGTTGTGGTGCCCGCCATTACAGTCGTAAAGGAGATACTCGCATGCTCGCGCATTGTATCCATCTGATACACAAGGACGTAACGATATAATAGGATTGATACAATGTACTACTAGTGGATTGCGATTCGATGAACAATGGACATAGTCGATGCGACAATGCCGGAACACACATGGAATTGTTATCGGCATTGTGGCGGCGTATTGTCCCCGAAATCCAGAGACAATGATGATCTACTGTATGCCGCTCAATGCACCTCAGCCATCCCGGCTATAGTTGGATCGTTCAAGGTGCAATGAAGACGTAATCGTAATCGGAATTGTTCCCATTCTTGTCCGCCCCCCGATTGCGAGGGGGGCGCACGCGGTGTCGAAATTTTAAACTGGCCGGACAATCAATCAAATGTGATGGAAATAGATGGGAAGGCTGCTTGCCGCTGCCAAATCATGATAGGCGTACAAAGACGCGCGAAACAATGCACGTTGCTGTTCCTGCTGGTGTTGTTGATCATGATGATGATGAGGTGGAGGAGGGTGGTGATGGTGGTCAAACTGTGCTTGAAGTGCTAATGCGTTCACAGATGGTAAACTTGCATGATGGGCGGTGGTAATTGGGGCACCCATCAAGGATGTGTACGAGGGCAACACCATCTTCTCTACTTTTAGTTCTTGACCACATTGCAACTCAATCTCCTCTTTTCGTTCACCTCCAGATATCACTGAAATGTTCAGATTTATTACATCAACTCATAGATATACGTAAGTACAAACCCAAATTGGTATCAGATTGATTGTACTTATGGATAACTGGTTGGAATTCAGTTGTAGGTTTGCTCTTCATTTCACATTTATCCGTACAATCCCTGGGCTTTCGCCTAGGACGATATTTGTAATTTGGATGGTCAATCATATGCTGGCTACGTAGTCGTTTGGCTTCATCGATGAAGGGTCGCTTCTCAAAATCAGGAAGTGCCTTCCATTCTGCACCCAACACCTTAGAGATTTCAGAATTGTGTAGTCTCGGATAATCATTACTAATGTGTCTTCGTCGCACGCGTGACCACACCATGAACGCGTTCATCGGGCGTTTAATGTGATTCGGGCCATTTGACTGGGTTAACATGCTTGAGGAACTTTCACGTTTCTCGGATAATTCACTTGTCGAATTAGACATGTCTTCTTGTCCGGTAACCGCGTAACGAATGCGCGAATAAACGATCTACACGAGACACGTAATACAATGCAGAATGAGTCAAGGTATTGTCGTGTGCAGGCGCAAACGGTGAACGAGCAATCGAACATTGTTCAATGCTCGAAACGCAAATAATTGCTATTATATCGTACCTATATTATATTATGATTGTGTTTGGATGCTGCTTAACGCACCCATAATTCTATTATCGCATTGAAAATAATTGAGAATAATTGAAAGCGAAATAAATAAACAGAATAAATAGATAAAAGCGCATCAACAGCTCCATACAGCAATGTGCGACCACAAAACGACCGCAATGGACATTGCGCGCACAAAAGTTTGGAATTTACCGCAATGAGAATGAAGCGTCAATGTGGCATATATTCCATTGTTTGGAATTGTTCATTGCAAGCACATAGTTTGTTGTTGATGTAATAATATAACACGTCAATGAAATAAAATATATAATAATTCTGTATGGCAAAACAATTTTCGTATGTAGAACATGCTTTTATCACAGGACTTGAATATCATAAACAGCGTATTGTTGAAGGTAGGCATAATGCTCAGATTTTTATCTAAATTGGTTTTAATTTTCTTTTTAGAATACTTGTCTATTTAATGTTCGTTGTGTGAAAATGTTAATATTGTATAATTATTACATATCATATTTAATATTCGGGATTTATTGACTTGGATGTATCACAAATTAATTCATAGGATTTGAGAAATGAAATTGGAAAACCTTATTTTCTACAATTTTAATGCATGTTATGAATGGTGATGCATGGGGTTTCAAACTTATATATTCAGGGTGCTTTCCCTTAATCAATGCAATTATTTGCTGAAACTTGGTGTGAGCCTGGATATTTGTGTCTAATGTATTATGATAATATGCAAAAAACTAACCTTTTGCTAAATGATACAACCCACACTTTTTTATATGATTTTATAAACCACATGTAATATTTATATATCAAAGCTATTATCAGTCAAAATATGAATCGAATTTCTTGGTATTTTTAGAAAACAAGAAAACAAAAAAAGAACAAAATAAATTGAAACATGAAAATTAAGATTCTAGTGGAAAAAGTCTGTTTATTGGCTATTGTTTATATTTGTTTATTAAAATATCATGATACACACAATCGTTAGCAGGACTTATTTGCGAGATAAGGCAATAATTTTATTAAGGGCGGATATTCATTAGTAAAATCTGTGTGACAATGGTGAATTCATAAATATTTAAAACATCACTAATTGTGCATAGAATTGAATCATTGAATCAACTTAAATACAACAATAAGTAGCTCAATGTTGAGGTTTTATGTAACTTTGTTTAATTATTTTCTATGAATATGATGCAAATATTTGTATTTTTCATTTTACTTGCTATATTGTTGCTGCACTGGAACATTATAAAAACAAAACTATTCTTCTTATTACTTTTGTGTTCTTCCTATATTTTTCAGAGTAAATATTATAAAATAGGATTTTATCTTTCTGGAGCGTATAATGTTGCATTTCCTATGCGTGGTTTTAGTGACAAAAATTGAATATTTTTCACTTGTCAAATCAGTGACGTACATTTTTCTACAAGTGGAGAAAATGAATAATATCTCACAAAATAAAGTGCTATTGTTACTAAGGTATCAAGATTTTAAGGTTTGGCAAACATAATCTTAATGTGCCAGCTCACACGAAATTCTGACGATTTAATTGTAACATTTGAAATGTCATATCAAAAATTGTGGAAGGAATTTTGGATTTTGTTGCTTCTTGGAACATTGTATCAACTTTTCTCCAATAAGATAAAATGTCGTATATTACACGATAGCTAAACAGACTGTATACAAGGCTTTGGAGTAACGAAAAATATTTGGTAAAATACTTCTGGTTCATGTGTATTTACAAAAAAACTGAGATGGGAACCCAAAAACTAATCTGTGAGATATCTGGACAGTAGTACCTTCAAGCAGAAATTTCAGAGGTTCTGGAACTGGACCAGTTAGACCAAGCCAGGAAGGCTGATCAATCTGGGTAGAGAAGAGCGACAGGTACCAGGTTTGGTGGTGAAGGAACAGGAGCTTTCCGATGTAAAAACAAGAGAATAGATTCACTTGAGGTCATGGTGTCCTTCGAATCATTGAGGAATATTATTATAGAATAGACACTTTGGAGCTAATGTCAAGAAGTCTGAAATTACAGATGATGAAAAAGAACTTATAGAAATAGTAGATTATATTATAAGTGTGAGAAATGCAAAATTATAAATGAGTGAAAGATTTGAATCACGAGTGCGATAGCACGAGTGATACACAAATTTCACGAGTTTATTATGGCATT
>JARJDZ010004247.1:0-11779 GCA_030264555.1 Aleochara sp. GC000083 | reverse complement strand
TTCAGGATGAAGAAGCTAATTTAAAAAAATAATTATTATAAGTCTTATGGAAGACTTTAATAAATTGTTAAATGGACTAATTTATATTTTTTAAGTAGAAGAAAGATATTTGATTATATATATAGATAATAAAAATTTAAAGTTTTTGAACTTACCTTAAATTGCAGATCGTCATTTCCTCGAAGATTTTCTTGTAGATTCCATCTCCCTTGAAGTTTCCATTTTTTGCAGACATATAAACCACTGCAAAAAAGAAAAAAAAAATTAGTTCAATTTTTAATTTGAATTAACTTTGAATTTGAATTAACTTTGCAAATTTTCATTCATAGCATAAATTAATTTACTTTCAGATGCATTCTCAGACAAAAGATAAATCAGAAAACTCTAACATTGCAATTTTTATACCGGAAATAGCAAATGCTCGTTATCATTACCCCCCATTAAAATTGTCCCCGTATTCCTCACGTTAAAATTGTGCAAAAACAAACATCTCCCACGGATATCAACAATAGTCTAATGTTCATAGATGCAACTGCATTGTACATACATTTATTACCGTTTTCTCTTTGTTGAACATTTGCGAATTTCTACTTTTCCTAAATTCACTAAACGACCCAACCGTTACTTTAACTTTTCAGCTTATGACTTCGCATTATATTTGTAATTAAGGAGGCAACCATACAACAATATAAAAATCAGAATGACGAAGAAACAAGCAAACAAAAAAATATTGCGGAAAAATTGCTCAAATGAATGCCATTGCTACCGCAAAACGTTAATAAGATGCAACAAAAAGAGACAACCGTGCAAGAAATCCAAATGACAATTTGTACTCAATGGGTGATGGCAAAAAACAACCGGAAGCTACAAGAATCTTTTGCATTGCGTGTGATGATGCGACAAATCCAGCGAATGGATGCTGATGTTCTTCATGACTTAATAGCCAGAAGTCATCAACACTTCTTCTTATCATGGCTAATGACCCTAATGAACCAGAGGTTCTCAACTCTTCTTCTATCATACAAATGAAGCGTTATAAACAATCACATCAATTCAACTTAAATCATTTCAAATCAACATCCTGTAAATCTTGTTTGAACTTGATCGTTTCTAGTTGACTTATTAAATTATGTTACGCATCAAGATTCCAACTTTTTGCCATTCGTTTGTGGCATTCGACAAAGAATGTTGGCGCAATCGAATGAAACGTCCAGCTTTTTCATTCTTTTTCGTTCTAAATGCTTGCTTATTTACACTGTCAATGATCTTCAAGCTGCACGAAGAATCGACCACACGAGCAAAAACCGATTCCAGCACAGGGAAAAACAAACACTTTGTCGAAAATGATCCGATGTAAATGTGGTCACCATCGTTGGCGGAGGCATCAGGTGTTAAAGTGCGTTGAATTCGATTTGAATCGGCCATAATAGAGCGTAGACTTCCACTTAATTTTTTTCCCCGTTGGCTCAGAATTTCATGAGCACATGCTGCTGTTCATTCACTGGGGGAATGCCAAAGAAGCAGAACGAAATTTAATTTCGATAGGACAAAAAAAAACGAACTGTAACGTAGACGAACAAATATTGGGAAGGGAAAAACCGGAGGCGAAAGAAACACACTCGAGGAACTGAACTAATCAAGCAGAATTACAATTACTTCCTTTCATTAGAATTACCGGTTGAACGTTTTCTAAATTTTTGGGGTTTCGATTAAAGTACGATGGAGTAACGCATTGTAAAGTATAGTAAAGTTGTTGGCTTTTTAATTTGGTGTTTAAGTGGCTTAATGTTTGTCTGTTCGTATCCATTTATTAGTACAACAATGATATCAATGTGATAACAATCATTTAACTGTTATTGTAGAGAAAAATTATTTGTGGTTAATATTTAGGTCTGATTATATTTAGATTGATTTTTTTAAATAGTAATTTAAATAGAAATAATATTTATCTGCTTATTTCCTAAATTTTGGTATTTCTGAACATTAATATTTATGTCTGGTCATATTGACATTGAATTTATTATTTAAAATTTATAGTTTGGAATTTTCTGATCATATCCATTTATTATTAACTTTTATTGGTAACTATTATTGTTTTACTTAAAATCCGTTTAAGTTTGATGATTTTGAAATTGATATTTTTAAACTTTTTGAAGTATATTTTAAATGTTTTATGTCTGTATCCATGTAATATGGATTCAGATAATATGTATTTCTTTACACAAAATAAATTTTGTACATATTTCACGTTGATTTTTTTTTTAATTTTTAAGAAGTTTGAAATTATTTATTCTTTACTAAGATTGAGTTCTTAATATTAATATTTGATTATGCTATATTGGAATTTAATTATGTCTCTTGTTTCGACTGTCGGTTTAATTTGTTTAACATTAATATTTGAGTTTGGCCATTTTTGAACTAAAATTTTTAAACATTTTGTCTAATATTAGTCTGTCCGTATTCATTTATTACTATAATTTTGCTAACAGTTATTTCCTACTTAGATTGAGTTTTTATTATTAATATTTTTGATTTTGCAATATTTGAATTTAATTATAATTTCGTAGATTTTGATATTTATTTGACTTTGTTAGTAGTTAGGATTCGCCGATTCTAAATCAACTTTGTGATACCCTGAGCGCCACTTTATGGAAGTAACACATGACACAAATTTGATTTAGAATCGGCAAATCCTATCTACTTCTGTTTGTATGCATTTTGGAAACTAGAAAAACAAAATCCTCATTTAAGTACACAAATAAGATTTACACCTATGATACCTTGAGATGTCAACTATCATTTGAATGCCTCCAATTTTCAATTCTTTGAAATTTTAAAATTTGTATCAAAAACGTCAGAAAAAATATTCAATGTTGGAAAACTTTTAAATATCACATTCAACAATGTTAATATCAAAAAATAAACCATTATTTTCTTAACTTTATTCGCTAAAACTTAACTGTTCAAGAAAATAATCATTGAGATATTTTTGACATTTATACAAAAAGAAAAAGAAACTTGGATCATAAATATAATCAAAGATTATCTATCAACATATTCCTTTATAAATTTTTTCATAATATTTGACAATTCTTAATTTACGACCACCTTTGTTTTTTCTTGCCTCAATCTTTGTAGATATTAATAATCTCCAGGATATTTTATCTCTTGTTTCGACTGTCGGTTTAATTAAGTTTATATGAATTTTCATTAAGCGGCTCATTCATTTCGTCTCTCGAATATAATTTAATAGTGCTCCTAATTCATTCGTATCCATTGGATCCTCGGCATTTGCTCCTTGAAAGTCACCAACGGCCATGCTAGTCTATTGCCAATGTATCGTACGCGTTTCACTAATTGTTGTTTATTGCCGGCATGAGGAATTTATAATTTTACAGCCTGCCATCGTCGGCGACGGCCATGCCGGACGTGGAAGGCGTTTTTGTCCTGACACTAATATACTGATACACATTATGCTCATTAATAATTAGTACCTATTATTGTGCTGCTTTTTTGTACGTGCGCGCATTTGTACGACGAATTAATTCGATGCCGAGGAAGTGGATGCTAATCAAGTTGGGTTTTAATTGAAATTATTACGTGGTAACTTTCCGGAGGTCGGACATCGCGATCGAAAGAAGTGAAATGTCTTGGGCATTGATGTGACCTCTTAAGGTTCAATTTTATTGGGACACATTGTTGGTTAATTTTTAATAATCTGATCGATTATCGATCAAAATTTTTCTGGAAAGTTTTTCTGTTCATTATTTTTTGAAGGAATAAAATTCAGAACTTTTTTATGATAGTGTAATAATACATGAATACGGACAGATATAAAAAACAAAGGAATGCAATTTTCCTATACTAATTTACAATTTCAGAATTTCAAAATTTTCCAATTTTTTATGGTCCTCAATAATTTTCCTACACATTCATTTCTAACTTTAAAAAGAATTGCAGCCCTCTAAGAATTGCAAATGAAAATTCTACCTAAAAAATTCATTAATTTCACCTTTAAAAATATTTCTGCAATATCATTTTTTTATGTAATCAAATTCAAAAAATTGTCAAATTTTCTTTACAAATTAAAAATTCCTCAAATTTTAAATGTTTTCCAAAAAAATTTTAGTTTTCAATAATGGTTCAACACTACATTTTTATTTATAAGAATAAATATTAACTTTAAGAATAGAAAATGAGAAATATTTACATAAAAAATCATATTTTAATGAAAATGATGGAAGATGAACAAAATTTTTTAAAACCTTATTTTTGTAAGTTTATTCTCACTCAAAATATCAACTTTTTGATTACCTTGTTCGTGCCCAAAACTATTCCCAATTAAGGCCCACACGACTTAATTAACATCCCCGAATTGTTTATGAACTGGCGCCTCATTTATTAGGTCAATATAAAACAAAATCATCTCCATAATGAGCGACCCGAAAACGAAATTTATGCATTTTCATCCGTTTATCACTTTTTAAACGGCTCGCATTGTCAGTCGTTTATTGTCCCCCCATTTTGTTTCTTTGTTTTCTCTGACATTTTACAGAAAATATCTCGAATCCTATTAAGCAAACACCATCACATCAGAGAAAAATAAGAAAATATTATACTAATAAAAAATTCCGAAGGAAAGAGAAGAAAATTCTTTGAGGGAGCGAGCGGACGAAATGGAAATCAAAATGGGAATGTAATTAAGCAATTAAGTTATTTACGAGCTCGCATTAGCATACCTAATTAAATATTAAGGCAAATCATTCTCGGTCTCGGCACTGAGTCAGTTATTGAGTGTAAATTTTCTCCAAGGAGACAGGACACTGTCATAAAATGTACCAACATGCAAACAAGCAGCGTAAATATTTTAATATTTTATCATTAGTTGGAGTGTAATACGAATATTTTTCGCTTTTATGAGTTGATTTCATGTTGATTTTTTTAGAAAAGTTGCTTTATTTTACTTCATGTTGTGTGTTGGTTTTCAAATAGGTTGAAAAACTTTTTTTAAATAAATTATCCTCTCTGTTTGAAAATACAAAATTTTTCAGCTATAAGATGATATTATTAAGGAATTTATTTATGTATATTTATAGCAATATTTCCGAATACAATTCCTTGAAAATTTTTCAAAGATGTTATTAAAATACTTGAAACATTTTCTATTTTCTGATAAGGAGAATGGAGTAATAAATAATTCTTTGAAAATTGATCAATGATTGTATAAAGAAAAAAAAATAATAATAAGTTTCATTTATATTTTTACTGAGAATAAAATTTTTAATAGAATGAGTTTGTAATTCTGTTTTTTGATTCTTATCTGTCCTTACTTTAAATTAACCATGAAAAATTATCTTCAATCTTGAAAAAGTTGAAAAAGTTTATAAAGTAATTTTCGATTTTTTTCTGTAGTTAGAAATATCTAGACATTTTAATTTCAATATCTTAACATAATGATAATTTTTTGTTTGTTGATTGAATTTCCAGATTTCAAATGAAACTTTAATGAAAATTTTTAGAAAGTCAATAACTGGAAAAATTTAACTTTCTTGCAGAAATCATTTCTAATCAGATTTAATATTAAGTTTAAACATTATGCTGATAGAAACAATAATTTTTAAAATTTAAAAAGAAATAGCACTTATTTTATAATGAATGACTTTAATTATATAATAATTTTTAAGTTATTGTCCTTCAAACTTTGAATTAATTGAAAATCGTATCTATATTTGAAAGAATATTGCAAAAATCAAACAGGATTTTGCAAATTTAATTGCAGAATAAATGTAATGATTAAATGCGGTGATTTTTCGTTATTTGCAATTGGGATAATTTTTATTATGAATGATTATTGGAAAATATGATTATTTGAATGGAATCTTAGCTCCATTAGAAATTTAGCAAATTTGATTTGATCGTTGTTTTGAAAATTCTAAAATCTTATTTTTTGATGCAACTTTGCAGCAGAATTTTTTTATCAAAGTTTGTTATACCAAGATGAGATTATATACGATAGAATTTTATGAATTAATAAAAAACATGATTATATTATAAAATAATTGAAATAACGATAATAACTTATTAATTAACTATTAATTATATTAATCACAAAACTATTAGTTACCATATTATTTTTTGATTTTCTACAACAAAACATAGAACAAAGAAAACTGAAACAATTGATCATCGAAACAAATACTCAACAATTACTTGTCCATTGATTGCGAACTAATCACATACACATAACAATAATTACCAACGATTTGTTTGCCTAATTAATTTCATTGTTACATCGAAATTTTATTAGTCACATCCAGACTCGTGATATAATGAAACAAATAAACTTAATTGAACTCTCCAATGCTTCGGTACCTTCTACCATACCATTGGTAATTACTATAGGATGAAACAAAGATGGCACCAAGAGAAAAACGAAACATCCCAATCATTTTCGCAGAGAACTCCACACTAAAACAACACCGGCTATAAATTCTAATCAAGTTGCGAACGGACTTATCTCAGCAACAACTCCACCATAGCATGATCACTTATTGCATTAACCCATACGAAGACGACCATATTCTCCTATCCGAAAGCAGTTAATTCAACAATGCAAAGCAATGGACCAATGTCGGTGTTGGTTTAAGACCAACCACACTTCCGAATGCAACAAGAATGGAAAATCAACATCCACGAGCATTTGTATATGCTATGTATATGGTATGTAGATATACAGGTATATATAGGTATAGTTGGGTGCTCATGTGAAGAACTATGTGAAGACTATGTGAACGAATGGAGGATGAATAAGGCAAGACGCCGAAGGCGAGACGCCAATTAGTGCGATTACGATTGGTCGGCGCTTTGCTCAAACTCGAGCTTCGATGTAGAATATAAGAATTCAAAGGAGTGAAATGAAGGAAAAAGGAATAAGAAGTGGATGTACGTAAATGAGAAGACAGAGGAGGTATGTAGCTAAGAAGAAGACGAAGAAGAAGACAGGATTTGTATGAATTCTTCTCTTCATTTGGATAGTTGTAAGGATTCTGAACTTGGGATGTAGGTTCAAGATTTTGAAAAGTTTGTTCAGAGAATTGGACTGGAGGAAATTTCATGAATTTGTCTAAAATGTTCATTGATGTAAATGAAGTCGAAGGATATGAAAAAGGAATTAGAAATGTGTCTAAATGAGAAAACTTATACAATGTTTAGAAAAAGAAAGAAAAGGGAGGTTTGTATTAATTCTGTACTTCATTATTAGACTTAGATTTGGTTCTACAAGCTTCTGCAAATTGTATTCAAGTCAAAGTTGAAATTCTGAACCTGAATTGAAATTCGATATTCTGGAAGGTTAGTTTAAAAAGTGGAAATTTTGGATTAAACAGAATTGTATTGATCTATTGAGGTTGATCTTTTATCAATCAAAGTAAGTGAACTCTAAGAAAATGAAAATGGAATAAGGATGATCCTAAACGAGAAAATGTGTTGAAAAATGGTGAAATAGATGGTACCATCAAAGAATGGAACTAAATGGATGGAAACCTTTATAGGTTTAAATGGACCAAGGAAACTTCAACCAGAAGTAAGATTACAAAAAGTTCTTTGAAATTCTGAACTTAATAAATTAAAAAGAAAATCCATTAAATTTGATCTAGATAGGCAAAGTAAATTAAATTAAAGGAACCCTTAAATAACAAATTAGTCAAAATTTTTTTGGAAAAGTCATAAAAGTGAAATTTGAAAATACATTGAATCAAAAGGACAATGTCTTCAAAATTTCTTTTTGTAGGTATCTCTCGACAAACACCTAACTGTCAAATATCTCCCATTTTAGGGGATATAACCATGGGATACAACAATATTTGTTAATTGATTAACGATATTTTCAAATTCTGTAATTATTGATCATTGAACTTTGAACCTTGAACTTTTTTCTTACAATTAGTTGGATTTGTAAATGTCCAAAGGCTTTCAAAAGGAAGAAGCTCATGATAGTCACAATATTTCTACTGGAATTAAAGTTCTTTGTCCTGTAGGATAACCTCTTGGGACCTATCCTGATTCAACCTAACCCAAAGTAACATAACCTAATATAACCTAACTAAAGTTTAGTTCAAAAGAAATTCTCTTTTCTCAAACTTTTCTCATTCTTTTCGATCTACTTTACACACAAAATTCATCCAACTTTATTCCTCCTCGTTTTATTTTATCAAAAACCCAACTTCGTAACCGACTCCTACTGCTGTTGCTGTTATGGGTGATAAGTGAACATTAGGCACGCGACACGAGACATCCATCCATCTACATATAAGTTCAAAAATGCGGAGAGACTCTGAACGCTGATACCCAGCAATGGCCCACGAATACCTCAGTCGAAGACAAACAAGGACGACAAGAAGGATCTTAAGACATGTTGAAGAAGCGCGTGTGGTGGCTCTTAAGACATACATATACCAACATATCTCCGAAGATTTTTGTTCCCCACATATGCATATGACCGTAATAAAACAACGTCTTTTCGGAGTGATGCGTCACTTAAGCATTAAGCTCACCATCAACAACAACAAGATCAATAACGACGCAGTGGTTGATGACAACAACCAACAACGACGACAACAACAAAGACAAAGACGAAAAGGACAAGAGAGGAGCGCATCGTTTTAAATGTCATTAAAGATGTGTCGCGACATCGTGAAAGCAACTTCTGTGGTGGAAGGAATTGAGAGTTTTTCTTATCAGGATCGTTTATCAAAATATAGAGTTGCGCTTAAAGGTTGAGAGTTGTTTTTACAAGATGGTTGTGATATTTTTTTTTGGTGGATGTTAAAGGTGTTGATTTTGCCAAAATTCGTTTTGAAATTTTGTTATACAGTATTGAAATATTATAAGAAATTAATGATCGGTTTTTAGGCAATATATTGATCAATAGTAACGAATGGAAATTTAAAATTCTATCAATTTTTTTTAACCGTTTTCCAATATTTTCATAAAAAACTTTACCAAGTTAATTAATTAATAAAATTTTAAAAATTTATTTCTTTTCGGAAAATAAGAAATATTTACATGCAATATATACTTCCAAATAATTTATAATTTTAGAATTATATTAAAGAATTAAAATACTAAAATTATCAACCAAATCAACAACTATTTTCTGGTTGGATTTGCATATTTAATTTGCCTATTTTGCAACGATAATGACATACAACAAAATCTGCAACATAAAGCATTATATGCAAGAATAATTGCATTTTTTGCACAAAACTCTTTTCTATTACAATCTTAATTATTTGCAGTTGATTGAACTTAAGAAATTGAAGGACACAAACTTTTTTATTCCTTGATTTTTCACTATTTTATAAAGTGTATTGTCCTTTGAAACAAGTTTATCAAGTGATTTACTTCTTAAAAAGAAAAAAAGGTTAAAAACCAAAGTCATACCATTTAAAAACAATATTATACCTTCTTATAAATTTTACATATTAAAATTGAATAATCGAAAAAAAAACTAATGAAAAACTGAGAGAAACTAAGAGAAAAAAGCTGTTATTTGTGGGTTAAAAACAAACTCATACCATTTAAAAACAATATTTTATCTTCTTGTACCATTTGACATTTTAAAATTAAATAATTAAAGAAAAAAACTAAAGAAAACCCAAAAGGAAACAAAACAACTTTCGTCATTTATAGAATCGCCATATTATAACTCCACAACGCCCTCTGGATATTTTTGTCGCGTCAATTAATAGACAATTGCATGAACTAATATTTTGATTTTTTAAAATATTTTTAGAAATCAAAACTCGATAATCAATCTCGAATTTGACCCATCAATTACCCTCACTAATTAGACCTGTTAACAGGATGAAAACCCCAAATCGAACCCATCCCATAAAGATACATAATAAACGCAATTATAATTTTTAAAAATTATTAATGAATTGCATTAAACGGCCATAAAGCGAACTAATTGATCGACGTGCTTATTAATGACCGAAGGGGTTTCATCTCTTTATTCTTCATTTTCTTCTTCTTCATGTTCTTTTGGTTTGATGGTTGATTCTGTTTCGGACCATCCCGAAGAACCGAATTCGTGCTGTCATAATTAACGCACGATTAACGAGCGCCCTTAGGACCTTCTCGCTTGTCCGATGATTATTATGATTCCCTATTATAATTCGGTATGAGTCGGTTACGTGCGCGTGCATTTATTGATTGAAATCATTAAAAACATTCGAACGGAAAAAAAAGAAAAAAATGAAAGAAGGCAGGCAACCAAGTTAGCGCGCGCTGTCAGCGATCACTCGTCGATTTATTTTTATTGTATCGAAAAAGAATGAGCTGCGTGCGTTTTTCGATGTCGGCTCGTTACTTTTATGTTGAAGATTGGTTGCGTATGAGAAAGAGGACGGATCGTGCGTCTCTGTTTGTATTGAAAATTTTATTTTTAATTGCTAATTAATCGCGCATGCTGTCGGGCATGTGTTTATGGAATCGTGAAACGTCGTGCCCGAAATTCATAAATCTCATATACATAACAATATAAATAAAAATAAAAATGTGTATATAGAAATTATAAGGAATTTAATTATTTTTTCTAAATTCCTAAAAGTTCCTAAAAATTCCTAATTCAAAACGTTGCAATTTGAGACAAAATGTAATTCAGATGTTTGAATGTAATTCTTTGTAACAATTGTAATTCAGATTTGGTAAATATAATTGAGAAATCATAAGTTTAATATCAGAAACATGAATCTATTTCTGATTAGACAAACGTAATTGAGAATACATCAAATGAAATTCAGTAGAGTTCAAATGCAAATCAGATTAGTGCCACTTTTTGTTAAATAATAATTCATTTTTATAGATAAATTATACATAACATCAGAATATTGACATTATTAATGCAGCAGCAATAATTACTACTTAAATCAACTTCAATGAAATTTGAATTGAATGTAATTTTTTCTGAATTTCAAATTACAATTTTGAATTACATTTCATGAATCGAAATTACATTTATAACATTTTGAATTAGTGACCTTTTCTGGATTACAAATCAAGATTTGAAATTCATTTGATATCCCCTTAATTTCATTTAAAAATCTGCATTACATTTCTTCTTTTTTGGTATATAATAATTTGAATTCAACAACTAAAATTTGCTAATTTTAAAATTTAATTTATGAATAAACTCTAGCAATTTAGCAATATAAATATATACAAATTTATGTATCCATTATTTTTAAAAACTATTCACATACATGTGCTATAACATGTACTTAATAAATAAAACAAAAACTAATTATGATTTTAATTATCAACATTGTGCATGAGCCTCTAAAGAATAAACCGTCCATTTTACCAAATTATTAACTAATTTCAATTTAAATAAATACGAGAATTAAACGTGTGTAGTAGGTAATTAAAATTAGAGTTACACTTTTACACCATTAATTACTAATTAAATTCATGAACCGCGAGGAGGCATTGCATTCATTAATAAATAAATAAATGAGAATTTGAATAAAGTGCTAACAAACCGAGATCTCATAAATTAGATCGGTCTGACTTGCACACAATGTGCCTAACAACTCTTCTATTATTTTATTCCATTGGGTTTCTAATTAAACTTGCAAATTATGCAAATCAATTCAAAAATCGGTTTTATACTGTAAAATATTAATTCTCTAAGCAAAGTAATAAAAATTGTAATTAGTTTGCGGGGTGACGCCTTTTATGCATATTCAAATGTCAAACCATTCACAAGATTTAATTA
>JARJDZ010004246.1:0-12536 GCA_030264555.1 Aleochara sp. GC000083 | reverse complement strand
TTCCGGTTTGAAGGGTTTAAGCTGTTCGGGCACGCTGGTCATGTTGGCAGAGAACCCACCGGGCTTAAAGCCACGGCGGAAGTCACCATGGGTGAGGATATGCGGTGTTATCTGATATTCCAGCCCAACCCGGCCTGAGAACTGGTTGGCCAGCGCACCGCTTGAGCCAAATACGGTGGAGGTTGTGGCTTTGGCCCCGCTGTAGGTTGTGCCAACCAGATTGAGCAACTGGCGATCATCAGATTCATGGCTGATAGCGCCAATCAGACGCAATCCCTTGATCAGCCGGTAGGAAACCTGTGCATATTGGTTGAAGGTTTGCTGGTTCTGGCCGTATGCCGTTTTGTAGAAATACAGCCCGTTATCTGTGGAGGCATAACGGTCTGACATGTCATACCAGAAATTGGAATTGGTTCTGCCGCGGTTGTAATACATGCCAACAGCCCATTGCAGGCGGTCTGCCATGTTGTTGGATGCCAGTTTTACTTCCTGCGAGAAGAAGTTGGTCTGATTGTTGCGGTACATGTTGCCATAGGCCCCAACTGTGTTGGTCTGGTCTGACAGTTCATGTTCGTCCATGCTTTCATAGGCGCTGACAGTGGTCAGTCTTCCCCATGAAAAATCCTTGGTGAAGCGGACATTTGCGCCCCAGAACAGATTGTCTTCCCGTGGTTTCTGATTGCTGGCGCTGATACCAATGGCGTTGGCAAATTGCTGGCTTAGCCCCCAGTTGGTGGCCATGATGTCATTCTGGTTGGTGGGAATGCCGTAGCTGTTGGTCATGATGGCGCCTGCTGGGGCGTCGGACTGGTCACTTGTCCAGTGGCCGCCAATATCCAGCCGGGTGGTATCATCTATCTGCCAGCGCAGCTTGCCCCGTAACGCGCCCAGATCCGCATTACCAAAACCTTTGCCTTGCGTGTTGTGCTGAAAACCGCCGCCGGTAAGGGACTGGCCTGAGATACGATAGGAGAGTGATTTACCAATGGGGCCGGACAGATAACCTTCAACCCGGTTGCGGCCATAGCTGGCAATATCTTCTGTAATGCCAGCATGGAAAGTGCGGGTAGGGTCTGCGGTGTGGAAGTTGATTTCCCCGCCGGTTGTGACCTGCCCATGTGTCAGGCCGGATTGGCCGGGGTTGACGGTCACATTGTCCATATCAAACATGATGCCGGAGGTCATGATGCTGATGGGCATGGCCACATCATCCACATACGGCATCACTGATGGCAGGTTGTTCTGGGTCAGGTCCGCCATGCCAACGCCGCGCAGGGCGAAGTTCAGCCCGGCAGATCCGTTGGAGGGCTGGACGGTGAGGTTGGGGGCAACGCGGATCAGATCAGTCATCTGCCGTACGTTGCGTTCCTGCAAATCCTTGCCGGTCAGGCGGGTGGCGGAATCAGGCACATGCTGCTGATTACGGAAAGGATCACGATGAATGCTGACCTGCACATCTTCGCCCTGAGACGCGGTGAGCGGCCCGGTGTTGCGGCGTGCGTGGGTGGGTTTTCTGGCCGTAGGGCCTGCATGGCGCGTGCTTGCCTGCACGGTGCGGGGCGCAGCATGATGCGCAGGCGTTGTTGCCGCCATTGTTTCAAAAAGCGGAATGGCGCTCAGGCAGGTGCAGGAGAGAACAAGTTTCAGGCAAAGCTTGGGCGTTGGCGCACGAAGAGACATCGTCAACCTCAGGGGAAAACAGAACGGGTGGGGAAAGGATGGGGGCGCGGAAGCGTTACATCTCATTCTCCCCCGATATCGTCGTTAGGGATGTTTTTCAGAGTATGCGTGTTGGTTCGTCTGGTGTTTTCTGAGGTAGAAGCATGGGCCAGCGTTTTGCGAACATGCTGTAGGTCTATGTCTTTTTCCCATGTTGCGACCACAATGGCGGCGGCGCAATTGCCCACAATATTGCCAAAGGCACGGGCAATTCCCACAAACCAGTCCACAGACACCAGAAGCACAAGGCCAACGGTCGGAATTTCAGGAACCAGAGAAACAGTGGCGGCAAGAATGACAATTGCCACCCCCGGTACGCCATGCGCCCCCTTGGATGTTATGAGCGCCATGCCAATTACCAGAAGCAACTGGGGCCAGCTCAGCGTAACCTGCGCAACCTGTGCCAGAAAGAGAATGGAAAGGCCCAGATAAATGGAGAGCGCATCAAGATTGAAGGAATAACCAGCGGGAATGACAATCCCTACCGTTTTGCGGCCCACGCCCATATCAATCAGCTTCTGCATGATCTGGGGGAGAACTGCGTCAGACGACGTTGTGGCCAGCACGATGCTCATTTCTTCACGCAGATAGAGCAGCAGAGAGATGATATTGACGCCGCAATACCAGCGCAGCAGGCCGCCCAGTATCAGCCCAACAAACAGAATAACGGCCAGAAAATAGACAAACAGGAAGCGGAGCAGAGGCTCGATAGAGCCAAGACCGTAATGGCTGATGGTGTAGCTGATGCCCCCAAACACCCCTAGAGGTGCAAAGCGGACGATAATACCCATGATACGGAAGAAGATGGTGCTGAGCGCCTGAACAAGGCGTGTCACGGGGGCTGCCTGTTCCCCGGCGAGGAGCAGGGCGCACCCGAAGATGAGTGCAAAAACCAGCACCTGCATGACATCATTATGCACAAAGGCATCAGCAGGGTTTTTGGGGATAAGGTGCAGAATGAACGCGTCCACGCCGCCTGTTTTCAGGGCAGAGGCTTGCTGATGTGCCTGCTGGGCGGCTTGAGAAAGATCTTGCTGCGGCAGGGATAGGCCTGTTCCGGGATGCAGGGTAACGGCAGCCAGCAGCCCCACACCTAACGCCACAGTTGTCATGGCCTCAAAATACAGAAGCGCCTTGCTGCCCAGCCGCCCAACTGTGCGGATGGTGCCTGCCCCCTGCATGCCCTGCACAATCACGCAGAAAACAAGCGGAGAGACAATCATGGAGATCAGTTTGAGGAAGACATCACTCAGCAGCTTGAAATGCTGAGCGGCGTGCGGCGTGAATACGCCTGCAAGCACACCGAGCACTGTCATGACCACAATCTGCAGGAACAGGGAGCGCATGGGAAAAAAGGCTTTCACAATGACAGCCCCATAGCGTTGGCGTGTTGGGCATCATGATGCTCAACGGGATGCTTTCTGCCTCTCTCAGCCATGGTGAACACCTTGCATACAAGAACCTTATGGAACGTAACATAACTGCAATTATTTCTTGCATACAAGCGAAATGATCTGATTAAGCAATAAAAAAAGACGGCCTTTCCGGCGTGCAATCCGCTGCAAAATCTCTTTGCATGGAAAAACAGAGACTTATCAGAAACGGATGGAGCAGGCTTTTCTGATGGCATGGAGGCACAGCCACGCAGCAGGCTTGTCTAAACCCTGAAAACGGGGCCATAAATTGGTATGACCGAGTCTTCAGAACCCGCTTCGCACCACCAGCCTCATGTGATTGAGAACCGCATCGTCTATGCGGCGCTCTCTGGATACATCGCGCCCGGTGAACGGCTTGGCGAGAAGGAATTGTCCGAGATTTTCAAGGTCTCCCGCACCCTTGTGCGGGAAGCCATGATCCGTTTGCAGGCACGGGGCATTGTGGAAGTCATGCCGCGCCGGGGATGGTTTGTGATCGAACCAACGGTGGAGGAAGCCAGAAACACCATCAATGCCCGTCGCGCGCTGGAAGTGGGCATGCTGGCCACGGCGGATCACGTAACGCCGGAAAAAATAGCTATCCTGCGTGAGCATGTAAGGAACGAGCAGCGGGCGCTTGAGGAAGATGACCGTGCACAGCGCAGTTATCTTCTGGGGCATTTTCATGTCTGTCTGGCGGAAACCATTGGTAACCCGGTGCTAGGCTCCATTCTACAGGACCTGACCACCAGAACCGTGCTGATTGCCGCCCTTTATCAGTCCACTCACGATGCCCATGAATCCTGCGATGAGCACAGCCAGATTATTGATGCACTGGAAGCCGGAGAGCCTATGGAAGCTGTCAGGCTGATGGACATGCACCTCAAGCATGTTGAAAAGGCGCTGAATTATCGGGATGTCGCCAGCCGGATGGAAAGCCTGAAATCCGTTTTGCAAAAAGGCCCCTCTCTTTAAAAATCGGGGCTTTTCTATTGGGCTGAGGCAGGATGCTGTTGTGGGATTTCCTGCCGCGTTCGGTTTCTGCCGTCCTTAGTGTCGGATCAGGATGTAGTTGATCGTCAGGTCAATATCGAAATGGTTGCCCTTCATGTCTGGTGGCACGGGGGGGAGCTGCGCCCCGTGGAACATGCCGGATGTGGCGGCATCGAGATAATAGGAGCCTGATGATCCTGTCTGGTAAACAGATTTCACACGGCCATTACGATCCAGCACAACATGCACAGAAGAAGGACCTTCCTCCCCATTACGGGCGGCTTCTTCTGGATAATACATGTGGCGCATGATCCACGCATTGATTTCCTGCCCGTAATCATCACTCACGCCGCGAACGGACGTGCGGGAGGTATAGTGCGCGTTGATCTGTCCGTTTTCCACGACCGGACCAACGGAAAGATCAATGGGGCCACCTGAACCGCCCGGTCTGCCATGGCGATGCCGCCGGGGTGCCGGAGCTTCGTTGAAAGACAGGTCCATCGGGTTATCAAAGGGCGAGGCAGCGTGACGGTTGGCGTGCGGCTGCGGTTTGCTGCGGGGAACCGGACGTGCCTTGGCGTTGGCCTCTGGCTTGTGACCGGAGGGAGGACGCGCGGGTTTGACCGTTTTGTGCTCTTCCGGCGTGGGTTTTGGTAGTCCGTCATCCGACTGCGGTAGCGGCGGAGCTGTGGGCGTATCTTCCGATGGAACGGCTGGCCCGGGCGCGGCTTCCGCGGGTGAGGGTTCGGCCTGTCCGGCGGCGCTGGGGTTTTTGCCGGAGTTGCCTTCCCCCGCATCGGGTGATTGCGGGCCAACCATGCCACTGGTGGCCTGTGGCTGCGCAAACACCATCTCCACAGGAGAGGGCTGTGCACCGTCTGGTGTGCCGTGGGGCTGGTGGTGCGTGGCTTGCCACAGCAAGGCTGTCAGAAGTGCAAAATGGGCAAACAGAGAGCCTGTCAGCACCGGGCCGAGTGTAGGCTCTGCGTAGACTTCTTTACGGATAAGGGGAGTGGATGTGCCCTTTACCCGTTTGTAATTATTGGGACGTGCAATTGGCCACGCAGAGGGTTTCAGGCTCTCCCGGTTGCTCTCGGAAAGGGGGGTGGCCCCTGAATCAGGGAGGACTCTTCCTGCATCGGACGGTGGAACCAGACGCGGTTCCTGTGCTTCTGTCCGGCGTGAAGAGCGACTGAGCATAGCCTTCATGAAGTGCCCGTTCTCTCCTCTGCCCGGACAGGGCTGTGTTTGGGCCAGTTGCTTTCCCTAGTGTGCCATTGCTTGAGCATTGTTTCCAGTCAGAACTTGTTATTCCGTTGCCTGTCCGCCGGAATGTAAAGCGGGTGCGGCAGCGGAACGGCTGTCAGGCGCAGCAGAGGGAGGGTGGGGAGGAGTGTCTGGCGCCGGCGGAACGAAGGATGTGCCGCTGTTTATGGCTGCTCCAGAGGGCGTGGGCTGGGACGGAGCAGGGAGCGCTGCGCGTTTTTCCGGAGGCTGAACAGGGCTGGGCGGAGCGATCTGCGTTTGAGCAGAGCTCAGACGCGCACGCATGTGCCGAACGTCCACATCTGTCACGGCCGGGGCGTTATTGCCCCACGCATGCCGGACAAAGGTGCCCACAGCGGCAATCTGGGCATCTGTCAGGCGGGCTGCAAAACCTGGCATGCTGAAGGCAGAAGGCGCGCTCTGCGTGCCATGGAGGGTGGCCCCAGTCAGAATAATATGGATGACCGAATCTGGAGCCGGGTTCATGACCACGGGATTATCTGCCAGCGGCGGAAAGGTGGTGGGATATCCGGCCCCGTTGGAGCGGTGACACGCGGCGCAGTTATCCAGATATACGCGCTGCCCTAAGGTAAGGTGGCTGCCAGATTGCAGTGCCTTGGTGGCGGCTGCATCCCGCTTCCAGCCTGCTTGCTGGGGCGCTGCGGCTGGCAGGCTTTTCAGGTATCGCGCCATGGCAGTCAGGTCAGCCTCGGACAGATATTGCGTGCCGTGGTGTACGGCGCTGTCCATGTTGCCGAAGGCACTGCCTCTGTTGTTGCGGCCGGTTTTCAGGAATGTGGTGATTTCTGCCACACGCCACGTACCAAGGCCGGTACGTGGCTCACCGCGTAATGAGGGCGGAGTCCAGCTATCCACTGCCTTGCCGCCAGCCAGATAACGGGGGCCATCCTGTGCGGTCAGGGCTTCTTCCTGCATGGCAATGCCACGCTGGGTATGGCAGGCCCCGCAATGCCCCGGCCCTTCCACCAGATAGGCTCCGCGCGCCAGTTCCGTATTGGCAAAGGGGCGGCCTGTAGCCTGCCGTGCGGCCTGAGGGGAAGGCGCAAATGCCCAGCGCCAAAAGGTTAAGGGGAAACGCATGGAAAGCGGCCAGGGAATAGCGTTGGCTTTTACTGATTGGGCCACCGGCTGTACGTCCTGCATAAAATACACATACAGCGCGTGCAGGTCCTCATCTGTCATGCGGGCGTATGAGGGATATGGCATGGCAGGATACAGGGTGGCCCCGTCTGGCCGGATACCTTCCCGCACGGCACTGATAAACTGTGCTTCCGTCCAGTTGCCGATACCATGGGTTTTATCCGGCGTGATGTTGGAAGCGTAGAGGGTGCCAATGGGCAATTCGAACGCATAACCGCCCGCGTATGGAGCATTCTGGTTTGTGGTATGGCAGGCCGCGCAATCAGCCGCTGCGGCGACGTAGCGGCCTCGTTCAATCCATTCCTGCGGGGTGCGAGGTGTTTCGGATGAAAGGAAGGCATCCTTAGACTCCGGCCCTGAATGTGCGGGAGAGGAAGACGCTTCCTGTGATGGTGGGTTCTGCTGTGCTCTTGATGTCAAAGGGTCTTCGGGCTGGACCGTGCCAGTAGCTGGGCCAGCAGGAGAAGTGGCCGATGCTGCTACGGCAGGGTGAGCCAGGCAGAAAGGAAGGCTGCCCAGAGCGAAAGCCGCCACGCCGTATGACAGCATCGACAGGTATCGCTTTCCACCCAAGATGCACGCCAACAGCAGGCCAGCCGACCGTGGGGTTGCCATTTTTTCAAAAGAGACGGTGGTCTTTGCAAGAGCTTTGCGGGGAATATCGGTTGCGGGATGCTGTGCCAAAGCCGAGCGTGGGAAGCGCGTGGAGGCGGCAGTAAAGACAGGCTGTCTCATGGCGTTACCAACGGGCCGCCGTTGCCCTTCAGCCATTGCGTGCGGATATGATGAGCGGACCAGTAGGCCAGGGCGGCGACCAGCCCTGTAGGATTATAGCCCATACCCTGCGGGAAGGCGTTGGCTCCTACCACAAACACGTTCGGTACATCCCAGCTTTGCAGGTAGCGGTTCAGGGCGGATGTGTTGGGGTCATCCCCCATGACGGCCCCGCCACAGAGATGGGTTGTCTGATAGTCACGCACGTCAAACGGTTTGCCCGGTTCGCGCATGCTGTAGTGCACATCACGCGCACCTAGAGCTTTCACCACGCCATCCAACTTGCTGACAACGTGGCGGTTCATGCGGATATCGTTGTCTTTCCAGTCAAACGTCATGCGCAGCAGCGGCTGGCCGTAAACATTGGTCCAGGTGGGATCAAGGTCCAGATACACATCGCGGTAGGCCATATTGGAGCCCTGCGCATTGATGGTGAAGGCATGGCGATAGGTGTCAACGGCCCGTTTTTTCCATGCGCGACCCCATCGTGGAGCGCCGGGAAAAGTGGCTTTGGCTCCGGCAATAGGTTTAACGCCCGCCTGATTGACCCATAGCGGTGAACCGCCAATAAAGCCCAGCGGCCCATGATCGAAGTTATCACAGTTGAAATCATCAATTGCCACACCGCCAGCCGAGCCGATGAACTGGTCCGTGCTGCGGGTGGGGGGCATCAGCACCGTGGTATTGGTGATGTTCTGATACGTGAAGTTGCGCCCTACCGTGCCGGAATTGCTGTGCGGATCATATGGTTTTCCAATACCTGACAGCAGCATCAGATGCACGTTGTGGAACTGGAAGGCCGCCAGAATAACCAGCCCTGCAGGTTGGGTAATGTGGTTGCCTTCCGTATCCTGATACACAACGCCAGTTGCTTTCTTGCCTGTGGAATCCAGAAGCACTTTCAGCACATGTGCGTTGCTGCGCAGCGTGAAGTTGGCGTGCTGTCGCAGGGCGGGCAGGATGTTCACATTCGGCGAGGCCTTGGCGTACATGTAGCACGCATAATCCGAGCAATAACCGCAGAAATTGCACGGCCCCATCTGGGCCCCATACGGGTTTGTATAGGGGTGGGACGCATTGGCCGCAGGCATGGCGTAGGGGTGAAACCCGGCCTCGGTCGCGGCCTTGCGGAACAGATGGGCGGTATAAACATCCCGCAGGGGCGGAAGCGGGAAATCATCAGACCTATCCGGTGCAAACGGGTTGCCTTTGCCTACTACCTTTCCGTCCACGGTGTAGGCTTCGCCCGATGTGCCAAATACTTTTTCCGCACGGTCAAAGAAGGGCTCAAGTTCTTCGTATGTGACGCCGTAATCCTGCAGGTTCATGCCATCAGGAATGAACGTCTTGCCATAGCGTTCAGTAATATGGCTGCGCAGGCGCAAATCCTGTGGCATGGCGCGGAAATGTACACCCGTCCAATGCAGGCCTGCGCCCCCTACGCCTTCGCCCGGCAGAAAGGCGGCCAGGCGGCGGTAAGGCAGGGCCTCCTGATTCAACCTGTTGCGGACCGTCACGGTGGTCTGCGCAGGGTTCTGGAACAGCTTGTACCGGGTAGCACCTTCCAGTTCATCAATGGAGGCAGGATAGGCGCCATCTTTGGCGGTGGAGCGTCGGCCGCCGCGTTCCAGCATCACCACGGAAAGGCCTGCTTCACAAAGCTCCTTGGCCATGATGCTGCCGGCCCAGCCAGCACCCACCACAACGGCATCTACAGGGGGGAGAGTTTTTTCCGCCATGGGTCAGCCTGTCTCCCCGCTAATGGAAACCGGGCCATAAGGGTAGGGGGTTTCGTACCGGTCTACCCAATCCATGTAATCGGCGCGGGCACCGGGGAAGCCCATCATTTTCCAACCGCCCATGTGACGATTGCCTCCATGGGTGGGGTCTGCAAACGCGCCTTCAATCGTGTCAGAACGAAGCTGCTCAAAAAAGGCGCTGGCGGGCAGGGCGTCAAACTGGGTGGCGTTGTGTTCAAGAGCCGTCAGGATAGCGTCCTGTGTGGTGGGAGGTAGGCTTTCAAATGGGGCGTTATGCTGCTGGCGCACCCAGGCCTGCGTTCCGGCAATGCCTATGCGGTAGATTTGCCTGGGGCTATAAGGGAGCTGATAACCCAGATTGTCGGGGCCGGTACGGTGCGGGCCGCTCATGAACCATTTTTCGCCACGGCCCCAAGGGGTGTTCATCTGGCCTTCAATAAAGTCCGGCACACCAAGCATGGTGGCACCCGGCCCCATATCATCTTCCGGGAACAGCCGTTCACAGGCGGCCGTCAGAAAGGCGAACTCGGCAGCGGTGAAAAAGCGTGTTGAGGTGCCAGCTTCCTGATGATGCGCTGTAGCGGCGGGTGACTGTTCAGAAGAGGCTGCTTCAGCCGTTTGCGTTGCCAGTCCACCAAGCGAGAGCGCTGCCATACTGGTTCCCAGCCCTTGCACCACCCGGCGACGTTTGGGCGTGAACGCGGAGGAAGGCAGCGGAGCGATGGCAGCATCGTGAGCCATATGCTCCTCGCCCCTTACCTGCTGTTTAACGTGGCTGGGTGCGGACGCATTAGTTTTGGAGGATGTCATCGGATAAGCCGCCGGAGAGCCGTCAGGAGTGGGGAGGCTGAGAGGAGCCATTGCTGCCGAGGTATTCGCGGCTGGTTTTGCGCAAGAAACAGGGCTGGCTGGGCGTCGGGGCGTATGGGGCGCGTCGGTCATCGGGGGGCTCGTTACCGTGAACAGGGAGCGGCGACCACAAATCGGTCCTCGCGGCCGCTTCAGCGCAGTGCGCGCGACCATGCGGGCCTTGGTTAGCGGAGAGACGGCCCTGAAACAAGCATGGCCCGCACAAGGCGAGCCATGAGAGGGACTTGAAAGTCCGTTCTGGAAGGGAAAAGAGCGGCGGTAACCCGCAGACTCTCGCGCTTTTCCATCCAAAGTGTAAAACCGGATTTATTACCAGATTTTAACGCGCTGTTTCGGGGACAGATACAGCTTTTCACCAGCTTTCACATTCCATGCCTTGTACCAAGCGTCCAGATTGTGCATGGGAATGTTCACCCGGGCCTGCGGCGGGGAGTGCGGATCTGTCACCACCAGTTGCTTGACGGTGTCATCGCGCAGTTTTTCCCGCCATACCTGCGCCCAGCCAAGGAATACGCGCTGATCGCCCGTCAGGCCATCAATCACCGGAGCAGGCTGGCCGTTCAGGGAGGCATGGTAGGCGTCAAGCGCCAGTGTCAGGCCACCCAGATCGGCAATGTTTTCGCCCATGGTCAGCTTGCCGTTTACATGCACGCCCGGCAGGACCTCAAACGCATCATACTGAGCGCCGAGGCGGTCAGCCAGTTTCTGGAAACGGTCTGCGTCAGCTTTGGTCCACCAGTCACGCAGGCGGCCATGTTCGTCAAACTTACGGCCTTCATCATCAAACGAATGGGTCATTTCATGACCAATCACGCCACCAATGGCCCCGTAGTTCACAGCCATGTCTGCCTTGGCGTTGAAGAACGGCGGCTGCAGAATGGCTGCCGGGAACACAACCTGATCAAACAGCGGGTTGTTGTAGGCGTTCACGGTCTGGGGAGTCATATCCCATTCGTTCCGGTTAACGGGCTTGTCCAGACGGGCTACCCAGTAGTTCCATTCAAACCGGATGCCGTTTTTGGCGTTGCCGTAAACATCCCCTTTCTTCACGACGAGATCGGAATAATCACGCCATTCGCTGGGGTAGCCAACCTGCACTTCAAAGTTTTCCAGCTTGCGCAGGGCGGCTTCACGCGTGGGTTTGCTCATCCATGTGTTGTGCTGCAGGCGGATGCGGAAGGCATCTTTCAGGTCGCCGGTCAGCTTCTGCATGGCGGTGCGGTTTTCTGCGGGGAAGTAGCGTTCCACATACACCTTGCCCAATGCCATGCCCATGGCGGAGCTTGTGGCCTG
Source organism: Aleochara sp. GC000083 (assembly GCA_030264555.1). Taxonomy (NCBI): domain Eukaryota; kingdom Metazoa; phylum Arthropoda; class Insecta; order Coleoptera; family Staphylinidae; genus Aleochara; species Aleochara sp. GC000083. The sequence continues at coordinate 1,285 of JARJDZ010004246.1, read as the reverse complement.
CACACCGCGCTTCCAGCGGGCCGGAAGGGCTGGCTGGCCTGTCAGCGCCTTGGAGAATTCAAAGCGGGCCTGCACAAAAGCGTCCGGCAGGTTGCTGGTGGCGTTTTCTACCGTATGGAAGGCTTCCCATGCCTGTAGAAGCCCGACATCGGCATTGGCCAGCAGGGCTGCGCCGCCCGTAATGGCGGAGGGTTCACCAACAATAACCGTACGGTTTTCAAGCCCTTCTGTGGGCAGGCCAGCAGCGGTCAGCCACGTGGTCCAGTCAAAACCGGGGGCGGCTTTGGCCAGATCAGCCACCGTCATGGGGTTGTAGGTTTTTTCCGGGTTGCGCAGGTCTGCACGTGCCCAGTGGGTTTCAGCCAGTTTGGTTTCAAAGGCGACAATGGCAGCAGCAGCCTGCTCGGGTTGCGGCCATTTGGTAAGGCTCAGCGCCTTGGTGATGTAGGTCTGGTACGCAGCCTTCTTCGCGGCAAATTCCGGCTTCAGGTAGTAATCACGGTCCGGCAGCCCCAGTCCGTCCTGATCAATGTTCAGGGCGTAATGGGTGGGGTCTTTCGCATCCGGGTTGATACCCAGAGAGAAAGGAGAGGTTGCAAAGCTGCCTGAAGCCGCACCTGCAACGGTAGCAAACGTCTTGGCGTCAGTTATTTTGCGGATGCTTTCCAGATCGCCTTTCAGGGGCTTGGTGCCCTGTTTTTCCACGGATTTTTCATCCATGAAAGAGGCGTAGTACGTGCCCAGCTTTTCCTCGATAGTGGTCGGATGCTTGACCGGGTGAGCAGAAAGCTCGTTCAGGATGGTCTGAACACGCTGGCGCGAAAGTTCAGCCAGCGCATTGAACGGGCCATAGCTGGTCATGTCTGACGGAATGGTCAGATTGTCCAGATAGGTGCCATTGGCATAGCGGAAAAAGTCATTTCCAGGTTTGACCGACGTATCACGGCCCGCAAGATCAACACCCCAGGCCCCGAAGGTGGCGGGGGGAACGGCTGCCGGTGCCGTTACAGGTGCAGCAGCTTGCGCGGTGGCGGCATGGGCTGCCCCGGCCACACTGGTCAGGCCGATGGCAGCAGACAGAAGAAGCCCGACCCGCAGTGACACTTTATTATTATGCTTAAGCATCTGTTGATGTTTCTCCAAATAAATGCCGGGAAAGATAAAATGATGTCTTCTTTCCCTGTTAGTTCTTTAGATACCGTTCTTTAGGTGATGGTAGGTTAAGCATGCCCAGCATAGAATGACTACCCCACCGGAATGATTTTTAATTCAACAGGCCACCCCT
>JARJDZ010004245.1:0-12369 GCA_030264555.1 Aleochara sp. GC000083 | reverse complement strand
AAAAATTATTAGTAAAATAATTTGTTATTAGTTTAATATTAATTTGAAAATTCTTATGAGGAACCATTTCTGAAATCAGGTTCAATTTCAACATAAAAATTATTCTTCGAGTTATTGTTGATAACTATTTTGTGACAAGAAATGAACTTTATATAAAGAGTTATATAAAACAGATTGATAGATATGTAGAACAGCATATATCTTGCATATTAATAGCAACAAAATACCAGCATATGGTGGCAATATGTTTAATGAAATTCGAAATATTCGCCAGCCAACCAATGACCTAAAAACTCCAACGATCAACCAAGCCACCAACCTGTTCGTTCGTCCATATATGAAGCCCATAGTTTCTGAACTCACTCGATTACAAGGTAAACTCATGTGACGATCGTCGGCTTCTCACTTAAATAAACACACGTTTCATTAAATGGCAACTTTCGAGCTGGCAAGTCAAGCCGAAAGAAACACCCATCTTTTCGATACATTCAGACCGCACCTTAATCACATGACTGTTTTTTCTACATGCCAGACTGAAGAGTCAACAACAAGCCACGCGAAGATGCTAATTGTACTGATTACATTGCAGATGAACGATGTGGTTCATAATCGAATGAAAGTTTTGTTTGAATTTAGTGAAATTGTTTGACTTTGTAGAAAGACGTCCTTGGACGATTGATTATTGGACTTGTTATTGAAATTCGTATGTAAATTTGTCGCTTAGTTTATTTACAATGGAATATTTCATGGGTCTACTTGTAAAAAAATCTGTTTTTCAAGGCAATTTACATTAATTAACAAAACGAGTTGCTTGGCATAAATTACTTGCCAAATTAACAGAACATTAAGATAATCTAAAGTTTCACAATTAAAACTACATCAATTTACAATTAAACAACAAAAAAGGGGTATGAAATGGTAAATTATGGCTAATAATTCCATCAGTAAAAAGTAGCAATGATGCGCACTCAAATTAGCCTCGAATTAAAATTTCTATATTTCGTTCTTCATGATGAGCAGCCAACAATTACCCAACTAAACAAACAATTTCTAAAATTTCTAAATGAATTATTACATTACTATTACTATTAATTAAATCAGTAATTATAATAATTTTGTTTTATTCTAATTAGGTTGTTCGCTATTGTTTTTTGAATAAAATAATTTCTAAAATTTAAGTTTGGTAATTATGATTAATTTTGCGATTTCATACATCAATTAAGAGATAGGTATTGTAATAAATTATAGCTGAAAATTTCGAGCAAAAATGGCGAAACAACGTCAAGACGTGTGTAATTGCGCAATTGCAATGGCTGAATCGACGAATTGAATGTGAAAGTGGTCGGTCTTCTCTCACAAGTGCGCGAAAAGCGAGGCATGAATCGCAATAGGGAAAACGTGAACACATGTAACACATGAATTGCACTGTTGAAGAACAACAGAGGCACCTGGAGAACCGAAGCAAAGAGAACAGGTTGTTTGCTGTTACCACATTGAGATGCCAAATATGCGCGAGCCAAATGAAATGTCTGCTGTAGATAGACGTTTACAATTTCCAGTTTTCCGCGCGTCGTAATTGTGCTTCCCGTTGAAATTGTTGCGTAGTTGCTTGAGAAAGTATTCGCGTGATGAAAAAGTAAAACGGTTTTTGCTTCTATGACATTTCGATTGGATTATGGTATAGTTGGTTTTTTGAAGGGTTTACCAGTTTTGGTAGTTTTTCATGGAAACCTCATGGAAATATGTTGGATATTTTTGCAATAGTTCAATTTTAATGTTTCCATGTTTTGTTAGTTCTTAGAGGTTTGCTATTTGAATTTTTGAAAATTTGTAAATATTTGAAGCAAAAAAATTGAATTTTCCCTTTTATCGTTGGTTATGAAAAAAAACAGGCGAATGCACATACAATTTGAAATCCAGAAAGTAATTTTGAAGTGCATTTTCTAGAAAAAGATATTTAAAAGTTTTGAAAAAGTTTTAAAATATCAAAATCGTGTCAAATTTCAACAATGAAATCGTGTTTCTGAAACATGAAACTCAGGAAAACTTTGTGCAAGGATACAGTTAACAAGAAAACATTTTCTATTCTGATCTTCAGTAAAAATGTTTTTTTATTATATAGTTCAAGAATTGAATGTTAAAACCTAAGAAAATTACAGAAAACTAGAATGGTTAACGATAGATGGTTAAATTGTTATATTTTCTTGTTCTTTATTTTTAAACTATTTGTGTACTTAATTGGCTTTTCTAGTATAAAACATAAACTTCAGGAAATATTATTTATGCTAGTAAACTGCTAACAAAAAATACTATTCCAATTTACAGTAAAAATGTATTTATTAAAAACTCGTAAATTTAAGACCTTGAAAGAAGTTTTATACTGCTAAAATCTAGATTAATTTCAGGATGTTTAGTCATAATTAAAAGAAATATAGTTATAAACTTTCAAATTGCCAAATTGTTGATCAGATCTGGTTTATTTTCAACCTTAAGATTGTTGAGTTTTAGAATGCAAAATTTTATTAAAATAAAAACTTTTTATTTGGAAAACTTTTCAATCCAAAAGATGAAGATTTTCTAAGACAATTTTGTGTAAGAACATTTTTGACAAAAAAATAATTTCTACTCCAATCTATAAGCAAATTTTATTTTGTTTAAAATAACAATGAACTAAATTTGTTATCATTTACTATCAATATAATTTTCAAAATTAGAAACTTTTTAACACTAAAACTTGCAGTTAACACTGAATCTTGATCTTTATAAATCATAGATCTTTTATATCACTTGAAGATAACTTTATGTAAATAATCATGTCTTCATTTTAATAAGCAAATTTTCCCAGAAAAAAATTGCAAATTGTTATTTTTAGATGCAATTATAATTCTTTAACTACATTCTAAACAAATCTTAGATTTCTCTTCAATTTTGTAATAACTCAAGAAATATCTTTCTCTATTTTACTATAAACCATGGACTACAAGTGTTAATGTTAAATAATTTCCTGCTTATTTGTCACATTTGCTACCGTGCGTATATGTTATGCACAAGATCTCCCTTTTGCATTATTTACCATTACGCACATGCTTTAACAAACATTTCCTTATTTATACCAAGTCCAGCATTTGTTGTTCTTGTAATTTTTACTAAACTCAGAGAGCAACATCCGTCGATAGAAACGCATGCGGAAATTGTCCCAGGCGGAAATGATCACTAATAACCAAACAAACCAGAATTGATCAAATCAATGCCTTCTCTGTTACATGAAATGAAGAAAAAGAAGTTGTTTCAAGTGATACTTTAGTATTTTTTTATAGTAAAGTTTCATGCAGGTTGAACATAATAAACGCAATTAAGTGACATTCAACTTTGAGATCTTTGAAACTCACAGTTAGATCTGAGATACTTTACTTTTTACGCGTCGTTTTTTCCGCATTTACTTCCTCGTTACTGTTCCAGTCATTAAAGTACAATAAAACGATGATGATAGCATAGTTTTAGCTGTTCACTTATGCGGTTTAAATATGAATTATGCTGATTTATGGGCGACATTTTTTAATTAACTCATCTTCAATGGATTTTAGTATCAAGTAATGAGTAGTTTATCACGGAAGAAGATGAATAGCAATGAATGAAATTGTTAATTAGTGAGAAATTACAAGTAATGATTGTTAACTAGTGCAGTTACTGATAATTGCATTTGTTCCAAGTTTCTATGATTTCTTAATTAGCTGATTTTTATTATTTCTACATGCACTCATTATTTATATAAATGAACATTTTATATTTCAACATTTTAATATCAATTCATGATGTTTGAATATTCTCATTTGTTTGAATGTATCGATTTAAAGTAACATAAAAAATATTTCAGGAATTAAATAAAATTCAATAATTATTTGTAAGTAGATAATGAAAATTGAAAAATTGTAAATTGATAAATTTATAGTTGATATCATCATGAAATCCGCTCTACATGTTCATGAATATCATTGAAATACTATTGTTAAAATTATTGTTATTGTTATCGTTATTGTTATTAACAGATTCCAGTGCTATTGTTCTTCTTTGAATTGCCGATGCTGCTGACATTAATTGTCCTTTCCATCTTCATTACATTCATGTCATGCTTGAGTACTTTTTGCACATTATACTTAAGTCATTTCTGCCCACATTCGAACCGATGTTGCAAAAGTTCTTTGATAATTCACCTGCTACGTTAAATTGTTCATTTTTACTTTCTTTCTTCCTTCTTCGCTCAAAACTATAATAAAGAGCAAACAATACATTTATAGTGATAAATGATCATAAAAAAATCATAAACTGATATTTCCGCATAAAAAAATATTTCTATCAAATGCTATTTGTACCATGTAATTGAACTGCAGATTATTATTGATGAAATATTTTCTATTGCTATAAAATTATATTTTCTCAATGCCTACTTATTTTTCTGCATTACAGACATGTGAGTCATCATTGACTTATTATTCATATTGCTTAAGTTCAAAATTATTTTCATATCCGCCTTCTTCGATTATGACTACTAACACTGAATAATAATTATTAAAATATTGATGAAATATTCAAACAGTTAATCAATTAAATTTTGCAAGAGGAAATTCAAAAAATGTAGTCTTGAATTTTGCATAAATGTATCAGTTAATTATGGACGTTTTCACGAACAGGACTTTCTAAAGCTGTGCAAAATATAAATTAAAATTCAATTGATCGGATCGGATGTGTATATTGGTATTTAAGCCTATATGTGAAAATCTTATTAATATGCATGATTACTTTTTTTTATGTAATCTGCAAGAATTGTTGAATACGCACATGTCTGCAAAACACCTCGTACGCTTTTGCAATCACATGGTTTTGATTCAGAAACGCCGCTCGTTTCTATTTGCCATCATAATTACATGTTGGCAGCAGGTGCGTTCGAAACGTCCACTTTCTTTTATTCAAACACAAATTGTAAAAAAAGAACCTGATTATTTACCACCAGCATCGATTCCACATGGTCAGACACTTTTGAAGAACGTAAAAGTTGTGTGCAGTGTACTTGACCGACAAATAACCGTGTAATTAACTGGTTATAGTAAATGTTAAATTGTGCAGAATTCATTAGGTCTACAAGAGAATTGTTGAATGTAAGTTTTCTAGATTAATAGGTTTTTATGAATATTTATTTTAATCGGTTCTGGTGACTTCTGATGATATCTTTATTAATATGATATAACGGTGAATCATAAAGTTCATAAATTGATATGTTATCGAATGATTATTATTGATAATTAATTGATTTGTAATCTGGGTATATCAAATTGCAATTTTTCTGCTTTTTGCTCATTTAACCAGAAATTTCGTAGAAAGACTTTTGAATAATGTATAACTTCATGCCTTTTTGTCCTGACAGATAGCAGAAATCAAGTTCAAAGAAAAACAATTGAATTTGATAGATAAATTTATTTTTGAAAAATTAATAATGTTTGCAAAAAATTATGTCAGAACTATTGGGCTGATTTGAATAGTCGAAACATAAAGCCTTTTTGTCTAATAGAGCATAGAATTCAATTCAAAAATAAAAGTTGAAAAAAGTTGGTAAATAAAATCAGAATTTTAAAATCGTTAGAGTTTAAAAAAAATTCATAACTCCGGAAGTACTGAACCGATTTGGCTGATTCAAACAGCATTTTTCATAAATTGATGAAAAAATAAGAGCAGTTGAAGTCAGCAACCACTGCGAAATCCAGAAATATCTGAACTTACAAATTGCAAATCGAGATACAAACAATGCAAAATTATCGTTTTTTTTTTTGTTAATTTAACTGCCTATAACTTTTAAACGGCTGGACCGATTTCAACCAAATTTATTATATTTATAGATCTTAAAGAGCACTTTCCAAAACTGCATAACACATTTCCCTTTACTCAAAGAAAACAGCAGAAATTCAATTTTCAGAAAAAGTTGAAAACTATTAAACTTGTTTGAGTTTTCAAAAAGTTCATATCTTCGAAACTAATGAACCGATTTGACTGATTGAAACGTCATTTTTTTCACCTCTAAAAATAACTAAGAATGGGTATAATCAACCAATCAATTTGTTTTCTGAATTTTTCCTAGTTGAAAAATTAGTAGTTTTTGAAAGTTTGGTACTTAAAGTTTCAAAAATAGTATATTGTAATTTCCTAGCATCACAAACGGTAACATAACATAAAAATAGTTTGTATACATGTATACATGCAGAAAATTTAATTTCAGAATTGGACCTTTGAGTGAAAACGTGCAAAACGATCAATTTCCGCATATTTCAACGGTGAACTTTGCGGCACATCTTGCGTTCAGTGAGACCACACTACTCGTAATATCATCGCAAACTGGTCGCAAACTGGTGTAATAATACCTTGAAGAAGGAATGATAGAAGACGAGATAGGCATGTAAAAGAGAAGCCTGTAATATATTCTTCACTGCCTGCGTGACGAATCGAAAACGCTCTTGTGCAAACGCCCCAAGCGAAATTATTTAATTCAGTAATAAAACCATCGAACTGAACTTTCACTGCGCTACGAAAATATAAAAACGCATTACGATTCAGGCATTCCAATCAAAATTCATTTACTCACCATAATGCACCAAAATAACCATTACTCTTTGTACTTCTACTTCTTGAACAACTAACTAAAAAGTTGCTTTGCAGTTAATTGCTAACGCATTGAGGAATAACTCATATGACAATTATTATCAGTAAACGCCATCGAAATAAACAAGCACCTGTTTGGCTGGTTTCCATTCGGTTTTATTAAATGGCAATCGCATATTAAACGTCCTTACATGATTGGCTATTTACTTGGATCGAGTGTGTAAAAACGCGCATAATTCAACCGGAGGAATGTGAATAAATTAACATTAATAATCATAATAAGCGGTTATGAAATATTCGACTTCAACTTTCGCCGACTTCCAAGATGGCCGCACCGCACGCACCGTTATAATTTTTGTTATTTCTCAGCGTTTCAATCGTTTATCTCGCGTAAATTCCATACTATATTGGGTTAACGATGTCGAGCACCTGAGTGACTTGGTCTTGAACAGACGTTCTTATTGAGAAACTCATGATTGCCAACGTTTTTTTTCTTCTTCTTCTTTTTTCGTAATGCTGCGCGGTTTTCATTCGCGTGATCATGAATGATATTGATGACGGTTCTTGAAGGTGACATGAACTTCATGGTTAAGATAAGGATACAGGATTGACTCCAGAAATTCAAAGATTTCAATTCAAGAAAGTTGTACTCATCTGAAGAAGTATTTAGAAAAAAAAAATATTTTTTTACATTTTTCTATAATATTTTTCTATGATATTTGTAGTTTGTAGAAAACTACTTAATTACAAAATTTTACTAATTTAAATGTTGGTTAAGTTTATTATTTAAAATGTTAAAACTTATACTAAAAAAGTTGATTACAAACTCGAACTAATCAAATATTTTTCAAAATTTCTCCATCATTCAAAACGATAGATTTGCACCAAATGAAATAACAATTCCATCAAAGCAAACATTATAAACTTTTAGCCAGCACTCTGTAATTGAATGGCATTGCAAAACGTAAAGAGTATCGATTATAAACTGGCATAAGGACAACCAAAATGTAGATCAGCAAGCACGCCAAACTTGCTGATGGTAAAATGCGAATGGCGACCTTAATTCTTCGTTCACTCTCATTAAAGTCACCGATTGGCATTCAGTGAGTGAATGTTTTCGGCCAGCGTATTCAGTCCACATCGAGCGCAAACTTGTGGACATTTCTATCAACACTTTTTTCTCTATATGTCTTCATAATGACAGGAAACGTAAACCGCGAATGGTAATGGATGCCATGCGACGTTAGAAATTAATTAATTGTTTTTCTGTGCAGCCGCATGTGTACACATAGCGACAATTATAAAGATTGCTATCTTGCTGAAGAAATGTCGCTTATGTTGGCGCAATAATATCATTTCAAAATTGCGAGTTTATATGCTGGATGACAAATGGAAATTGTTGGATGTGTTGAAATCTTAGATCTTGAGGAGATGCAACCTGGATTAAATACTTGTTCGTAGATTGTTGTCATTATCTATTACAGGTAAATGTTTCATAATTGTTGTATGAATGTTTGATGTTTTAATTACGTATGGAAATTAGGTCGGAAATATTGAAATTTTTTATCTGTGATGAACATGTCTTCGTTTTACAACTATATGATATTTAAAGTTTATAATTGTTGAGTTTTTAAAGTAAAAAAGGGGAAATCATAGGAACAATTATTTAATTGCAATTCAAAGATGTTTGATTGTTTATTTATTTACGTAATGAGGTTCTAGAAGGATATTGAGTCAAGGTGAAATCGATTAATGATCATCGATCAATGGAATTTTGACATGAAATCCTCATTAAATTCCCAAACCAATAACAAATTAAATATATCTTTAATTGACTCAACCAACAGGTATTTTTAAAAGCATATACAACTCGAGGATACAAACAAATACATCCTGAAATTTGGATAACAACTCATAAAATTATTGATCAATCAGTCACCGATAAAAAAATGCATAAACAATTATTCCAACACCATAGTTTTATGGTAAATCTTTATTATCTTGTCTGCATACTGAATTCATTCAAACATAGCAATTAAACCAAAGATTGTTGAATCTCAAGATGATGATGCTTAATTATTTTTCCCAGCTAATTGATCCTCACATGTAGATATAAAAGCATAATTAGTGCAGAAAAGAGATAATTTCCAGCCTGAAATGACGTGAAGCAACACATGAGAAGCAATAATTGCAGAAAATCTTCGCATCTTTGCGAACAATACGCGCGCACAACAGAATAGCAGGATGGTAACATCATCAACAAGAAGAAGAAAACGGAGCGACAAGTGAATGGTAGAATGTATTGTTTTTCGCAGGCGAAAGAAGCGAAACACGACACGATAATCTACCATACAACATATTCCAGAACACTGCATCAACATTAAGAAAAATGTAAACATCTTATAACGCGTTTTTATTTATTTACTTCAATGGGAGCTTGTTCCATGGGTGAAAAACACATAATGAAATCGCAATTCTGAGTAATATTAACTCATCGTACTCGTTTTTCTTGTTAAACAAACATTACTTATGGTTTTATTGTTCTTCGGCGAGAAATTATTTTTTCTGACTAATTATGTAGTGATTAGCGAAGAAAATTGATGAAAATTATGGGAAAGCTGACAATACATTCATTTTGTAATGATTTTCTGATTGCATAAGAATTTCTTCAGATCTATAAGTTTTCTTTGAAATCTTTGAAGGATGAAATTTCTTCAGGAAATTGGTAATTTTGAAATTGATTTCTTACGTTGCCATGGAATTTTCAATTGGTTAAATTTTATCATTGAATTTTATTTAAACAAATTCAAATTAAATGACATAACCATGAAAATTAACCAAAAATAATGCATAGAATTCTCCTGACTTGAAATTTAAACAACTAAATTACCAAAGAAATCGCTTCTTGACTTAACAACCATTTCAATGATACTATTTCACACTTTTTACCCATGAATCCAGAGCCAATGAAATTCCAAAAGGCTACGCAATTATGCAATTCATAAACAATTCATGAACGTGTCCGGAATTGCAATTTAATAGTTTTTTTACAATTGACAACTTTATTTCTGTTGTACGGTTTCAACAATTGCATAATTCATCAACTTTTTGCTTTTTTGCAATCTGCATAATTGAAACCTTCATTTTCCGTATTTGTTATATTGTTTTGCAATAATTCAGCATTCATTGTATCGAGTGGATGCAAAAAGTTTGCAAGTTTTCTAACACAACCACACGAGGCAAAAACAAGAAGAATGAGTGGATCATTTAATTGCGAAGATGATGCAATTTCAACCAATCAACATCGCATTATATGTAATACATGAATTTGTAATTGCTAAATGTACTTGATGTAACAAATCGTCCATACACGAAGAGTTTATGCAATTTGTTTAATCGTGTGTTGCTTAAATTAACAAATATTTCGTTTTTTCGCTAATTTAATAGACATTTTATGATCATAAAACAAAATTGCTCTAAGAGGTTAAACAAAAATGTATAAAAACAAGTTGAAGGAAAAGTTAAAAAAATTTTTTTCTTGGATATCCTTGAAGGAAGGAACTTGATCAAAATGTTCTGCGAATAGAAAATTAGTTTAAAACTGAATCAAATATCGAATGATTCAACAAGAACGAGAAATCATCAACAATTATAAAAAATTCTGCTAATTGCACATTGAATGTGAAATAGAGCTTAAAACTAAAATGAAGGCTAGAAATGCGTGATAGTACTCGATAGACATCGATTTCTATTTCATTTCATGTTTTACTAGAAGAAATTGAAGCTAATGAATTTCCTCGTTTCCAAATTAATGCTTTGCATTCCATCCATTAATTTTTAGGTTGTCTGAATCTTTTAGTCGACTGTCCTTATTGCAATCGACCTTCGAAATAATTTATAAATGACTGAATGCTTGAAATTGGTGTCAAATTGATACGATTAGAAAATCTAATAATAATCATCATCAACTTGCGAGTGAAACTTTTTGAATTCGTGTCCATAAACATACATACCTACTAAAGCCATAACGTACTAATTTATGCAAATGCAGAGGATTTTATTGAAGGAAGATGTGGGAGAGATGACATGAAACAAGAAATGTTTGTTGGCGTCAACTTCTTAGTCTAACATTAAAATTTAAATTTCTATAAGACAACTCATACATTTTTATAAGGCATTGTTGAATGTTGGAGACAATGTAGGAAGACCTTTAGAATCATATATTCTTGGAACGTGCACCTCATTGTAACCTTCAAATGAAGTCCCATTAATCTTTCGAAGATTGAATTTTTTTCCTAGTATTGTCATGATTTTTTTGTTTTCAGACTTGTTCGAAATCACATGCATCCCAAATGAGCACGACATTGCAACGGTAACATCTATCCTGTAACGAACTACAGGTCGGCCATTTTACCAGGATACAAAGATGGCAGCACTGAAGCACTTAACCCTACTTTGCAGCGTTACTTATCTAACGTTGCTTATCCTTTTATCCATACCATCAACACACACACATGTGGCTTTGACTTATCCTCCAGCTAGGAAGTATGATCTGGATTTTCTGGATAGTTCACGGACGAAAGCACCATGCGGAATGCCAAAAGGTAAGTCAACTTTAAATTCGTTTGAAACACTCGTATGAAGATTGCATAACATTCAGTCATTGATCAATCCATCTGTGTAAACTTGTCCCAGATTTGAAGATCTTTTACTGACGTACAGCTTCAAATAGATACTTAAACTCAATTTCATTAAATGTATAACTAAAATGTAGAAAAAATAACAAAGGATATAAGTGAAATTTGCTTTGTGAATTTCACGGTGATGAAATCTCGGAGATTCAAAGTGTTTTTTGTTGGTTATTTATTTATGTTGATACAATTTCTCGAAGCTACATGCTTTGAACAAATGTTACAAATTTAATTTAATGCGTGGGAAGTTGTTTCTCCAGTCTTTAATAGACGTTCGCTTTCATTCCACATTGCACGAACGAAATGAATTTGTAAGAAACATTAGGCAGGTAACGTCAAGTAAATTCAACCTTCATTTGAAATTGTTTAATTTCAATGCTCAAATTTAGTTGTTTCTTGGTAATGATGACTCGTATAGAAAATTATTTCAGTAAAGTAATTTAAAACATGCCAAAACTTTGAGTTAAGTATAGTTGATGACCATGAACATTTACCAATATTTGTATGTTGGTAAAGTCCACTTTTATAACATTTATTAATCAGTTCAACTTTATTTATCTAATCATTTTTGAATCAACACTTTTATTCTTGAAAATTTCTCTCTGAAGTCCAATTCATCAGAGCATCAGAGCAAATCATACAATCGTACATAAATTTATTGAGATAATTGCTGAGATGAAAGAATTCCTAATTGGCAATCCAATTATTCTACCTCCTTATTATAACGGAAAATTTACAACTAATTTCTATAATCATCATCAAATAAGTTTTACAAAGTTTTTGTATAATCGTGAGTAACTAAACCTATACAATTCATTTTTTGCAATCTTAATTTTTATATCACCATTTATAATCAACCATATTCATTCCTCATCATCTATGATTGATTTGACAATATCTATGACACGCCAATGATTTGCAAGATATGCGCATAAATGATATTCTCGACCATAGGCTCTAATTAGAAATGATGAAATCGAAAAAGCATTGTTCCATTAAATTAGCATCAATTACACGCCTCTGTGCGCCTTTT
>JARJDZ010004242.1:0-38261 GCA_030264555.1 Aleochara sp. GC000083 | reverse complement strand
CGGGAAAGAGGCACAGTCTGCGTGCAGACGGTCTGAGGATCAGACGTGTGTACGCATAATGGATTGGGTATGGATGGCCCAACCTCTGACTCACCCGGGTAAGATCAAAGTTTAGAGGGGAGACTGTCAAAATTTTTGCCGAAAAAAAAATCGAAAATTTAAGTTACTTTGTACTTTTTCGACGGCCATTTTGGCCTTTCCGTACTCTATTCTATCTGTTATTTCTTTTAAAGTACGGAAATTTCATTTTAAAGTGATGCCCCGACCGGGGATCGAACCCGAGTCTACGGTGTACGTCGCCGTACACATTCTCACTGCGCCACCGCGGCTTCTTACTAGAACTAGTAAAAAACTGGCATAAATGTTACAGGTTTTTTCGGCGTACGTTTAAACAATGTATACTACTATAATATGTATTACACTCTTTGTATTGAACTAATTGAAAAATAGGAATTTGAAATAAACAAAGACTATATATAGTCTTAGTACTGATTTTCGACAAATTTATGGGCTCGAAAATGTGCAGACTATAGTCTTGGTACCGATTTTCGACAAATTTACGGACTCGAAAATGTGCAAAGACTATAAGTCTTGGTACTGTTTTTCGACAAATTTATAGGCTCGAAGATGTGCAAAGAGAAATATTATACAAAAATATTATACACAGTTGATACACATGATAAGTATAAGAGGAGCACAATGTGTGAACGAAAGTATAAAATTCACAACAAAGCATTCATCCAACACAAAGTCATGTTACATCTAGTTCAGCTGAAACAAACCTTGAAATGTCTAAGTCAGGAAAACATACACGACACTGCTATATGGTTCAAACTTGTAGTCACTTGCTGAAACGAATAATGCACAAAACACAACACAGTTTATATACAACCATTTTTGCACTGTAAAATACCGCTTAGCGCAAACAAATCCTACGACCGACTGCGAACTGAACAAGCAAAAGCGACCGAACCCGATAAAACTATACCGATCACACCACGGATTAAAATGTAAGCAAAGGCGCAAGAATTTATTTAAACGCGAAAAAATTACACCGAAAATATAGAAATGTTAGGCCGAACCATTTAATAAAATACTACAAATATAACAAACGACGTACGAATTTGTTAAATTTCGCGTAATTTTAATTTAATCTGTAAGTACATTAAACGTAGTTGATTGCGTAGAAAACAAAGAAAATATTACAAAAGCCGACGGAGCGCGACAATGTATAACTGCACTATAATATGCCGCTTAAACCAACCAAAACCGACGACCGACTGCGACGTAAACAAACAGCGGATCCGATAAGATTATACAGCGACCGATTGTTGAGTAAAGATTAAAATATATGTACTCCGAGTTTAAACCATACCGATACGCGAGCGCGTTGCGTAGAAAACAAAGAATATATTACAAAAGTTTTGGCCGACGGTACGCGACAATGAATTAAATGGAGTACAAAATGCGAAGTAAATAAATAAAATCGAATGGACCCGCTTAAACTATACCGAACCAGCGAACAAACTGCAAATGACGTACGAATTTGCTAAAATTCGCGTAATTTCAACGTAATCATGATATATTTATGGAATTTTTTAAAACAATACCTTAAGAGACAGCTGCAGGAGCCTACACTGCTTGGAGATGCTTTCTAAATGCCCCCGCCTCTTAAACTTGTGGCAATATCCGAGCTGACTACATCAAGATGTAGACGACTCTAAAAACAGAAAAAATATGTTGAGATTATATATTTCTAGACATTATTGAAATTAAATGTTTATACAATACCATAAGAGACTGCTGTAGGTGCCCACACTAGCAGATGATCCCATCCAAACGTCCCCTGCCACTTAAATTTGTGCTCACGTTCAGACCTGACTCCAACAAAATGTGGAAGAGCCTATAATATAAAAATTATGAAGACTTAACTTACAACTTGAATTAATAGATATAAAAATGTTTATACAATACCATAAGACCGCTGTAGGTGCCCACACACGTGGATGATCCCATCCAAACATCCCCTGCCACTTATATTTGTGCCCATTTTCAGAGATGTCTCCATTAAAATGTGGAAGAATCTAAAACATTAAAATTATGAAGACTTTATTTACAATTTGAATTTATAGAAATAAAATGTTTATACAATACCATATGTGCCTGCCCCTTAAATTTGTGCCCATATTCAAAGCTGACTCTATCAGAATATGGAAGTATCTAAAACATAAAAATTATGAAAACTTTATTTACAATTTGAATTTATAGAAATAAAATGTTTATACAATACCATATGAGACTGCTGTGGGTGCCCACACCATCAGATGTTCCCGTCCACACGTCTCCTGCCACTTAAATGTGTGCCCATGTTCAGAGCTGACTCCATCAAAATGTGGAAGAATCTAAAACATAAAAATTATGAATATTTTATTTACAACTTGAATTTATAGAGTTAAAATGTTTATACAATACCATATGAGACTGCTGTGGGTGTCCACACTATTAGATTATCCCGTCCAAACGTCTCTTGCCACTTAAATTTGTGCCCATGTTCATAGCTGACTCCATCAAAATATGGAAGAAACTAAAACCAAAATTATGATGACTTTATTTACAAATTGAATTCATAGAAATGATATGTTTATACAATACCATATGTGACTACTGTAGATGACTACAAGCAGATGATCTTATCCAAATCTCTTCTGCCCCTTAAACTTGTGCCCACAATTACAGCTGACTCCATAAAAATGTGGAAGAGTCTAAAACCCAAAGAAAATATGAGATTATTTACAGCTTGAAATTATTGAAATTGAATGTTTATAAATACCATATGAGACAGCTATAGGTGCCCACACCAGTGGATGATGTTATTCTAATCTCCTCTGCCCATTTAACTTGCGCACATTTTTACAGGTGACTACATCAAAATGTGGACAAGTCTAATAACAGAAAAATTATGATGACTTTTTGTTGAAGGTTCTTCCACAATAAATATAATTAAATGTTTCTTCACATATGCTCACTTAGGTTTACACATGGCTTCATAGAAATGAATTGTTGATATACTACCTTGAGAACCATATGACGAGAACATGCACCATACATTCTTTCATCTATGACATGCACCACAAATAAAGACCTTTACATGATGGCTCCACAATAAGCACCACTATTTTAAACATGTATGAAAACCACAGCAATAGATTATTCAAGAATAAGGTTTATTATGAAATACTTGTTCCCTGTTAAATATCGGTAGCAAGTGCCGTGGAAGAAGAAATGATCAAATATTTGTCAACTGGAGAGGGAGTAAAGTGGTACTTTACTCCCGGTTTTAAATTTTGCTTAGTGGTTATAAAACCAACGCTCAGCAGACTGACTATACATGGATTAAGTAATGTTATTTTATTCTCCCCTCGATTTAATACCGCTCCCACTACGAGCAAAATCAAGCGACAAATTGTGATGCTAACATGAAAGAAACTGTAGAATTAGAATATTAATTAAATATTAAGGAGAGTTTAATGGGAAAGGAGAAGATACCACAACTACAAATTCTCAGAGCCTGCTGGTTCACAGTTGTCCAAGTTTAATTTTATACACTGAAAATGTGATCCTGATTATATGGTATTTGTTCTATGCTAATTATGCCTCAAAAAGAGGTATGGTAAGATGTGCATTTTATTCAATTCAACATTACATTGCCTGTGCCAATATATCAATTTGTATGCACCTTGGTTTTCTTTGATAATGGCTTAAATCAAATGATTACCATATTTACAGCTAGAACTTTATTCACTGATGAGTTAATACCCTTACATTCTAGTGATATATATATATAACACAAAAATATATTGTTTGACAACATTTAGCAGATGTCTGCAAAACTATGCTTCACCACAATACATTAATTACAGATGGTCTATATAAAAATAAAATAATACAACAATGGTTTAATACCATATCTACATAAATCCATATAGTTCATGAGATCAATAAAACATGTCACTAACCATCTAATCTTCTGTACACTGGCAAAATGCAAAATTTCTTCCATCTGATGTACATCATGTTAAAATAAACTAAAGAATGAAATAATGATAATGATCACAATGCTTTGTCTTCATTGAACTGTGTTCAGATTTTCCGGGAACTGTTGTGTATTATGTATTTTATAAGTTTTGTTCCTGCCTTTACCTACCTAAAATATACATTTTTTATATCTTTAACAGTAATAAAATATTTTTCTACATACACCTGAATACAAACTTAATAAATTTCTTAAAATATATATAATATGCTTATGTATATATCTCTTATATTTACATAATTATAGTATTATTTAGAATAAATACTATGTTCTCCATGTTATAAACATTTACCAGTGCCCTAATTTGTACATTTTTCATATGCTACAATACGTCAGTATTTGAAACACATCCCATAACTGGGTAAGCAATAATTTATATAGATTTAAAATATAGGACTGCTGATGTTATTTCTCCTATTTCATTCTAAAAAGAGTTAAAAATGCAAATGAAAAATACAAAACAATGCATGGTCATCCATCAGTCAACTAAATGTATATATTTATAGTATTGGTATGACCTCAATTGGGAAATTCATTATGAAACGTAATTTGATTGTAATTCAAAGAATGCTTGTACTGTTTGAACACACCATACGATTTTTCTTTCATGCAGCAGTTTGAAAAATGGTTTTATATAACAGTTATATAATGCTATATATATAACACCGTAAATAGAGTGCACATGTTCTTGTAAATACCACCAACGAATCTTGTTTATAACATTTTTCAAATAATGCTTTTAAAACAAGTTATGTACATCAATATTTAATATTTTTTTATAGTTCATAGGACACATCTATAATAAGCGTTCTATTTGAAAGCGTAAGTTTTCATATTCATCGTTCATTTGTTTTATATATTTTACTTATGCCAGATTTTATTTTCTATTTGTTCTTGATGTATAGTATTTATAATCACCAATAAATTTTGTTGTATCAGACTCATTTTTGTTTCCCAATTGCTTCAGTATGCTGAAATACGTACTTTGTGAATTGAGCAAGTCCCGCAAAAGAAGATCAATTTTGCCTCTCTTACAATTTGTAATTTTCCTTCGTAATCAAACGTAGTGTTAGGTTTGTGATTTAAGTTAAGTATGATTTGGTTTTACCATTGTAGACAGAGCTTGTGGCAACTGGTATCGTCGGGTGCTTAAACTTCGTTCGAGGAGATTACTTGGCTCGGCACCAGGAGTTGGAAACGATGAGGTTCGCTTGGCATTCCTGCTACTTTAACAAAATGAAAAAATTAATATATTAAAAAAAAGATCGTTAAAAACCGGAATTTGTTTGAATAATAACCTTTCAATGAGCGCGCTACACGCAAGTTAAACTAATGTGAATTGTTAATATTTGTAAATAAATTTGTAAATATTTTATACAAATGAAGACTGCGGGATATGCGCGCTCACTGCATGGTTAATATAACAAGGACATTTCCAATTTTTTCGATTGCAGTAATTCGGTACTTTGTTAGTGATTTTCAAACTAAAAACATGAGTAATAGGTCCAATAATTGCTATATCACGAACCCCAAATATACAGAGCTGCGCGATTCAAATAAAGGGTGCTGGTTTATTGCTCTTTATATTCAGGGTTCCTTCTATACTCTATAAAGTATTGATAAGTTTTAACGATTTATTTGATTCAATAACTTTGCCAAAGTTTACTGAATCATATTAGATAGTTATAAATCGTTAAAACTTCCAAATAGAAGGTAAAACACGTGATACACTGAAAATAAAATGTTGCAATTGTTAATTCAATTTGCATATTTCATGCAGACAAGCGTGATATCAGTCTCAGACATAATATCTAGCTAGTGATGTTGAATTCAGTGCTCAGGAGGTGGCTGGTTCTTAGTTAAACGTTGATAATTACCGGTCTAACGCTATACATGGCTAAGGTAAACCTTGCGCTTCAGAAAACCACTGTTTCTAGCAGGTGAAGAGATGCCCTTGTCATGGCTGAAACATGGCATCACCAACACATGCATTCTATAACGACTATCGCCCACTATATGCGACACTCATATCAAACAATTAATGTAATTATACCAATTATCTATGACTGAATGTCATAAGGATAACTCGACTATGAAGCAAAACAATTTAAATCCAATGACTGCATTAGACCTACCTTCGTCTCCTGGAAAACGGCTGTCCCGGCAGACCAAAATATCCTCTAGGAATCACCATGCGTGCATTTCCCTGGGCGGGACGGGACCCCCCATGTGCCATCAACATTGCTAAATGTGCCGCATATCCTTCACTTAAAACAGTCGCAGACGAATGCTGTTTTTTCGGCACTTTTCCAACTATGAATATCTGCCTTTGTTTAAGACCTATGCTAGTATATACACTAATGTCTTTGCTACTCCCATATGCTGAGTGTATTTTTATATTGTGGTTCTAAAAGATATCATTGCACATTATTCATTGGACCGCAAAATACTGGATCAATATTTACCTGGATTAGATTGTTCAAATATGCCGCTTTATGACCAAGCGGGTCCGTGGAGAGCCCGTCTTGAAAGGAAACCAAACCATGTGGGAAATTATGCTGCGAGAGCCAAGATACAACGCGATGATGTTGCATATCTGGTCGACCAGTAGTGTAAATAATCAAGTATCCCAATTCTTGCCAGTGTCGAACCACATCCACCGCCCCCGCTCGAACTTTTGGATCTCTTCCAGTTACAGACATACTTGCGGTAAAAGATCCATCAATACTGAAGACAACGCATTCCGTTTCTGGCGGCACAACAGCCATAAAGAAGTCCACTGATGTGTGATCTCCACGCACAACCATCTACGTAAATGATTCGTTATTCAAGAAAAGCTATCTAAAAAATTCATTTACCTTAATCGGATACAATCCGTAGCCCAGTATTTTATCATCGTGCAAAGTATAAGTAATTCTACCAGACTTATCAGTTACTTCAGTGGCAATATTTGTCCATTCGCCTGCTGGTACATCACGCATTACGTGAATATCCACTTTTTCTCCAGTCAATGTAATCATATCCAGAGGACCGTACATAAATCGTGCGACAAGCGTTTGCGGCATTCCGTCACGAACAATTACATCGTTTGCCCGATGGTTCGCAGCAACATTCTAAAAGATATGCATACATCAATTTCTTATTGCACTTCTTCACTTCAACTTCTTAAATATTTACCTTTAGTTTCACAGATGTACGCTTCCTCATCCATTTTTCTCTCGGTTGACCAGGATGGAAAACACTTTCACGATCAGTTTCGCCACTCAACGGAATTCCTTCCAATCTTCCAACTTGGCGCAGAATAAATGCAATTACATCGCTGCTTTCCCAATAGCTAGCATGGAATAAGTGTGGTAAAGCATGCGTTGGAAAATTCGACAAGCCTTCTGGGCAATATAGCGCATAATCCATTCGTTTTCCACCCCACCATTTTTGTTGTACTAAAATTTTTTAAATTAAAGTATATTTCATTGAAATAAAGCACTGAGATTATTGTACTCACGAGAACTAATTGCATGAAGAGGAATGTTTTCAATAATCCCTGAGACGGTGCTCTGAATCGATACTTCGGAAAGTCTTCTGGTTGCTTGAACGTCGTTAAACATTTGTGGGTTGCTTTGTAGAATTTCGACTAAAATATTAGTTTTTAATGCAATTAATCAGTTTTATAAATGAATGACTTACGTAGATGATAAGGTTGTCCATTTCCAAGCGGATATTTTACATATCGTGCAACATTTACAGGAGCCAACATGGAGAATCTGGCAGATAATAACGGTTCCAATCTGGAAGCAACCGGATCAGTAGGATGGAATAAATTGTACACCTGAAGACAACTTGGACGGGCGATTACAGCTGAAATTAGAAATTTCATTAATGATGAATAAAATATGTTGGAATTGCCTATATTACCATTCTTTTCTTCATTGGAGGATATCTTTCTATGTGCTAAAACAAGCGCAAGCGGGCTGCCAAA
The DNA here is from genome assembly GCA_030264555.1 of Aleochara sp. GC000083. Classification (NCBI taxonomy): domain Eukaryota; kingdom Metazoa; phylum Arthropoda; class Insecta; order Coleoptera; family Staphylinidae; genus Aleochara; species Aleochara sp. GC000083. The sequence continues at coordinate 30,192 of JARJDZ010004242.1, read as the reverse complement.
CATAAAAAATTCAGTCACATCGAATTCGAATTTTATTTGATTCGGTTGATCGCTTGTGGATGACGATCTCCGGCGAGGTGAGGGAGCAACCAAATATCCGGTTTCATTGATAAGGGCATTGTCATCTCCGCCCCGATGATCCTGATCCAAGATGCTGTTTTCACTGCCATGCCTGGACTGATATCTGGTGGTTCGATGAAGCGCATCATACGCGAGAATGGATCCAACCGAGTCTCCCACGATGCACACTTGACCGGTGAACCCTTGTCCCTCTTCGGATTTTAGGAATTCTTGATAGACTGTGTTTGCTCCGTTGATTGTCTTAGAAACGGCATCATTATATTCAGGATTTGAGCACGCCAATAGAGGTATAGCACCAATTGGAATAGAGTCGTGAGTTATTTGGGGAACATCGGTGCATGATGGAGATACATCAAAACTGTAGGGGCTCAATCTGTAAATATAATCATGAGTTTTGTAAATGAAGCATGAATATATCCTTACGTCGATAAGATTCCTAAACTGTCGGTGCAGATGGAAGGACAGGATACAAGTTTAATAGTTATATGTCCAACTAGAGTTGGATAATGTTGACGCATAACGGATTCGAATGCGCCACGAAACGTTGTCACATCCGATTTTTTTGCAGTTAGATCCACATTTGCATCTAGTTATCAACAAAAATATTGTATTTAATTACGATGGTTGAACAATAAAGTAAATAAAAAATTACCTAATACGCTTCCGGCATGAAATACCAAAATTAGCACTGTAGTGCTGCATGTTATGTGTGCTGGGGACGCAGTTGGTGATTCAGGACATCCGGCATCTAGAGAATTCATTTTTCCCCGTTGTAAAGTCTTCTTATTACTGCCCCGTTCGCTTGCAACTCTTTGAAGGAATGTCGGTGAAAATATACTGTCTTCTAAACATAAATAATGGTAAAATTTCAAAAAGAAACAAATTCTCTTGGGAAAAATACCTGACTTCTCCACCACCACTGTAGGAGAATTCGCCTCAGTGTCTTCTTCAGTTAGTAAATCTAAAGAACTCCATTTCGCCAAACTAGACGCCTCACCAGATAAATCGGCCTGACAATCGAAGAATTCCTCTTCGGAACCCGATTCGGAATCTCGTCCGAGACTTTCAATGCGCCAATTAGCCACTTGCAAATCGAAGCTCTTGATAGACGAGGAGGCTGGTGAATGCAGCTGGCGCGTGGGTTGATGTTTGATTGGCAAGCGCAGTTCCGGTTCTTCGGGCGACAGATCCGCATCGGAACTAGCGCCCGTCTCAATTTTAGGAATGTTTTTGGCGAGTATCGGACTCTCCTCCTGCTTTTCAATGCTGCCCAGAGTTTGCTTCAACGTCGTGCCATCCGCATGGTCGCTATTCATATTCTTATCCTCATCATCGCCTTCCTCGTCAAGCTGGCCCATTTTCCTCTTCAGCGCTAGCTGCGTTTGCTTCTCGATTTCTCTGATATTCTCCATTGTTAGACCGTGCCATTCATCCTGCCAAGCCCACGCCTGCCGATGTGCTCGAAGCATTGTTTTTCGAAGCGCTAGGAAATGCGAAAATATCATTTGAACATTTCGCACATGACTAAAGATTTCTGAGCAAATGTGTGTTGTGGATGCTTACCAACGTCATGGATGAAGCGTTCGATTTTCGTCTGCATGCCCCAATATCGGAATTCCACGCGGCACAATTTGTACGCGCACATTAAACTTCTGCCGCTCGGTGTCGGCTGCTTCTTGCCTTGCACATCTTTCCAGTACTCATCCAGCCAGTTTTCGCCCAAAGGACCACGACCCGATTTCTCCGAGACGTAATAAGCTGGATCCTCCTCCTTCACGTAGTCTGCACCATAGAGTTGATCCTTAACGACATCGATAAGATCGACGATGCGGTTACGTAGATCCGATCCACTCAATTTGAATACGTTCTCTTGATGTCCGTTGTCAGCGAAGTAATAGGTTTCAATTTCCAGCGAGAATTTTTCGACAAACGGACAAGTGTAGCGCGTTTTTGTATATGGATATGCATTCCACGCCTCTTCTTCAACCATCAACGCGGTTTTTGGCAAGATTCCTTTCAGCCAGCCTGCGAAAAAGTACCTTCATAGTGCAACGAGCAAAAAAACAGAACAATTTGTGTTTGTTTACCTGGAAGATGACTTCCAACATGATAAATTTTCCTAGTATACTGCCCAGCACCTCCTGGACCATCATTATATGGTTCATTAATGAGGATCTCGACGCCACTACCGTGCCCGCTGCTCTCTTCACGACTCTTTTTCTGTGGAGCGAATCATTTGATAACATACATTTTCCTGCCCTAGTTTCTTCACTACTTACGGCTATCATGTACAATTGCGCTATCCTATACTCTTCCACCGTTAGAGGCAGCGGAATTCGATATTCTTTGATCAGCATGGTGAATGGCGACGAGTTGCGCACAAAGTTCTGGTTACTATAATATCACATTTCCATATAAACTATTTTATTAGTGTGGAGTTAGTAGGGGAGTTACTACTCAATCACATCTGGAAGAAAACAAAACAAACGATAAGTATGAAACGAGTAAGCAGTTTTACAAACGTAATGTGTTTATCAAATTATGTATAATGTAAATGTTGTAAATAATAATTTGGTTCCCTAATTTTACCAGTAAAGATAACTTTTGGTTGTAAATGTGTATACAAATTACACGTAATTTCTTAGGCTTTAAAAATACGAATATAGTATTGGTATGAAGTGTATTTGAATATAGGTGCTTGTAGGTTTACTGATTTTAATATCAGTCGTGTTTGATTATTAGTTTAACAAAATGACGATAATAATAGATTGAGTTAGTTATTTGTGGAATCAGTGATTGATTAGATTTACATTGTGGGAAATTCATAATGGAAAAAACGCACGTTGCATATTAAATATCTAATCAACTTTGATTAATAAATGCAGGTTTTTGAATGTATCATGAATCATATCTCAATTAGATTTGAAAAAACTTAACACGAGTGTGGATTTTAATAAAAGCGTATGAAAATAAAAAATAAATAAAAAATTTGTTACTCATTCTTGATAAACTAGAATTAGGATGCAGTTTAGTTCTTTTAAGTTAATATGTTTTGATAATTTTTAACAAAGAAAACATATTATGTTTCTTATCGCTATTTTATCTGATATCATATAAAACATATAAGTTTATATTCATCATTTATCCATCATTTATGAGTCTCACACAATTAAGTGTAACTATAAACTTGTTGATACTCCTACTCAAGACTTGATATTCAATTATTTAACATACAATGCCTTAATACATGTTACATATGTTTTTCAATTTCAAAAAGTCATATTTTTTATACTCGAAAATATTATACGAAACTTTCAAATCAATTCGTATAAAAATTTCAGAGCTAATTATGAAAAGGCGCATGCTTAAGGTCAATTTTGTTGATACTCAAAAACTTTAAACACGTTTTTCTCGAAACTATGTTCAAAATCGGACGTTGATGAAATTTTACACAAGTCTTCAAAATACAATTTACTAGTGCTTTATGAAGGATTACAATTTTTGTTAATTGTAACTATTAAAACAGAATTATTGAGCAATTTTTACCAAATTTGCATTTTTTGTAGAAAGGTCTACCAAGAATCATAAATCGAAAGAGAGCGAAAGAGAACTATTATTTTTCATACAAATTTGTTTTATAGAAAGTTGACTCTTAAAGTATTCGGTTCTTTTAGTAATATCCATGCTCGCAATTGAAATTATAATGTTATATATTGTTAAATACAGAAATATTATGCAGTTTTCTGCAAAAAAAACAGATTCTGAACTTCAGATTGAAGTTTCATACTCAAAGTTGTTATTTTTTATCATTATTTTAAAATTTGATATGATATGTATCATATGATTCATACAGGCAATTTCATTTTTTTTTGGTAACTTACAAAGAAATAAATGAACTGAAATATGAGATAATAACAATGAGTGTTTCTATGAAGCATGTTATCATATTAATAATATTCTTGTAAAAAGTAGAAAGTTAATCGGGCAGGAGCATTTTATAATTAAATCAATTAATTTGATAATTAATTTAGGTAGCAAACACGATTAGTTTAGTGAAGTGATCAATCTAATTATTTTCAAGCTAACTTGTTCAATTGTTTTCGGAGAATATGTTATAGATAAGCCTACTTGATGTTAAATTTAATTAATCAGGAAAAAGGACCATCTTTTTTGATTTCACATTTAGTTTCACTTGCTATTGATAACTTATCTGCTGATATCTTCGCTATACAGCAAGCTAAATAATTTCATAATTACACATGTGATAATCCAAAATCCAAATAATCAATGTGATTAAACAAAAATTTCTTCATTTCTCCAATTGTGTAATAAAATATAAGATGTTCCATCGAAAAAAACTAAATTTGGTGCGAATCTCTTTTGGGTAATATCTTTTGTTTTTTTTTTTGGTTTTTGAGTAAATAATATAAAACAAACAATTAATATACATAAAAGTATACAATAAAAACTCACAAAGAAATTTCGAAAATGATGGAGATAAATAAACAACAGGATAGTAAGACAGTCTGTATATAGACAGGATAACGTTGTTTTAATGATGTATATTGTGCGTACATCATTTCTTCGAATTTGGTGTTTGTTTAAATAACCAACGTTAATATTGCACTTTGCAACCTTCGAATTATAAACCCCAAAGTGGTGCTTAGTGCAGAAACACTGAATATGTGTGGATACCCTGGATTACTTCGTATTCATCAAACCATCGCACAAAGCATACGAAAGTAACTCGGGCTTATAAGCTACAGCAGCAGCGTGTCATAATTGGATTTAACATTTTACTACGCGCCATAAACTATAGGCCCAAGTCGTAAAAATGTTGGCATAGTTGATGATATAAACACATTGGCAAACACACCCCATTGAGTTATGGCGCATGCTGAAAACTATGCGCGCACAAATAGATCCAAACCAGCCAGAACAGTTTGTTTACAAATTTGGCTACCATACAATGTGATGTGATTTGTAAACAAACGTTGCACTCTACATACTTCAAAAGCACCGTACAACATGAAACGAAAGATAGTATTTATAGATTCAAAAAGTTGCAAACTCAAGTAAAATCCGAAAACCTCACCCAATTGTTAATCATCCACAAAGAGAAACATAGATGAAAAATTCAGAAAGCACGTGCATGTTTATTGTGTTTAGTCTGGGACGGAAGACTTCGACCGCAAGTCATCTGTTTGTTCGCTTCTTGTTGTTGTTGTTGATGAATAATTAATAAGTTACCTCGTCTAGTTAATGGGAAGTAGTTTACAGAACCTATGCCAACACAATCAGCACAGTCGCCTTTCTGGTCGCATGCTCGTACGTCGAACAAGTGTTGAACTAGGCCCCACGACGACGACGTCGTCGACGGCGATGTCGACGATGTCGGACGGCACCACAGGATGCAAATACGTGCGTATCTAAATTCGTGTTTTGTAATAGGCTTACGACTCTCAAGGCCAACGACGTTATTCAATTACCGCCAGAGTGTGTGCAGTCGACGCTCGCTGGCGCGAACATTCAAAAACTGCGCCCGTTTCGCAATCTGCAATCCGCGCGCGCTCCCGGTCCTGCTACGCCTACTTCGGGAAGAGCGGGAAAAATCGCTCGCTTGCTCGCGCGCGCACGGGGATGATGCTACTGCACGTATACGGTCCCGCACGGATTGGGGAACGTGGTGGAGATGCTCTCCCGTCCGGTCCCGTCGACGACGACGCTCTGAGTCCCTCTCGTCGGCTCGTGCTGCGTTGTAGCGGCCAAGGTTCTCCCGGCGACTGCCTACGTACGAGGCAGGACTCGACGACGAAAGGATATTGATCGGGAAGCGGCCAGGCTCCAAGCGACTATACTGACTGTTCCCGAAAGACGAACGCGGTTCGGTTAATTAATCAACCGGTCTAAGATTCGGCGCGCTAATCTTCACGGAAGCCGAAGAAAGAGGCTGGAGGAATATGCGGTTATAAATAACCTGGCGGGTGGTCAATTAGCCAAGGATGAATATTTTTTTGTGTGAAAGCAGGATTGCAGATTGCACTGGAAATTTGTTGGTTTTCGTTGGTAAAGGTTGGAGTACGCGAGTATGCTGAATATAATGCCAAAGGATCATTGCTTTCTTCCATGATTATGGCTTACTAGTCTAAAGGACTGGGACTTAAGACGTAAATGTATCACTTGTCCGTGAAGAGCATACGTTAACTATGAAGTCTACTAATGAGTTTTTTTAATGTCACTATACAAGATATTTTCTTGTACGTTCACATGTTGGTTAAATATACAATTTAAAGTCGAAGCATGCTACGATGTTATCTGTTTAAATTATTTTATATTACCAAATGTGTGTAAAATTGATATTATGCATAAGAAAAATTGTTTTCAATTTGTTCAATTTGTTTTCATTGCCTTCCTAATTTTGTAAATGTAAACAAAGTTGCAAATTTTCTACTATCAAAAATGATATTTGAAAATGTACTGTCTCAAATTATGATTTCGCTGTGATCTCTATATATTGTTTAATTAAGAGAAAAGTAGTAAGAAACAATTCTAACTGGGAATACTATACTTTATTTTATTTTCTTGAAAAATAGACGATAACTTGCAGAATAAAGTGCTGATTCTTATGGTTACAAAATGTAAACTAAACGACATTTTGAAGATTTATTGGTAACATGCCACATCAGAAACTTTAGACTTTGTGGCTTCTTGGAATATTGTAAAATTTTCTTTTCCCAACTTAAAATATCATATATCACAAATGAACATCAAGCCATTATCTTCTTCTTTATCATAAACTTATATGAAATTTACATATTACTCGTTCAAGTTGGTTTATCAGAATTATAATAGAATTTTCTATTTTCTTACAAGAAAATGTACTGCTGGTTTTTTCTACAAAAGTTAATGTTTAATGAAATAGAATATTATCCACAAGAAAAATAAGTGAAATACTTCTATTTCTACAAGTGAGAGAAATAAATACCTTTTATTTCACTTGTGGTTAAATTGTGACTAAACTCACAAAATGAAATGCTGCTTTCTATAGTTTCAACTAACTATTTGTTTATCAACTAAAATTACAATGTGTTAAAGCCAATAAAATTTTAATGATTTCCTGGTAATATTTGACATAGAAATTCTAGTAAAAAAGACTCATGAAATTTGTATATTACAATGTTTTTGAATTTATAACTTTTTAAGAACATTTGAAACATCTTAAAGCTACAAAATTGAATATTTTCGAATCATACAGTACTACAAACCATAGTTGAACAATTTTCTCAAAATTTACCAGAATAGATTGTTTTATAGGAAAATTTGCAATTTCTTCCAAATAAATAAATATGGTGTAAGCATAAACGGACAAGGTTAAATAAAAATGAACTATTTATGAACTCAAACTATCGTATCCTTAGGAAACATGCCTTCAAATACATATTGAAACAAAAATAAATTTGCAGCCGACATTGACGAATACTTCTCAAAAGGTTAATATAAATCATCTGCGCTTGTCAGTCGTGACGTCAATTCACGTTTGTGAATATGATATGTACTTTTACTGCAACTATTTCATGGATGAATGCAATTCCTTCAGAGGTTTGAAGTTACGCAAAGAGTTCAAATTAGACACATGAGTAAACACATATGTAAAATTCAATATGTTATTTTGAAATAAAATTTCCTTGATAGTATCCTTATCATATTCAAATACACAAGAATCAAGAATATGCTGCCATTAAAAAAATATCAGGAAATTATTGAGCTAATAATGAGCTAATTAATAGTACTAATTAATTAGTATCAGAAATTTAATTCGACTGAGTCAAGAACGAAATGACATTTAATTATTTGATATGTCTCTATGATTCTTATAAAAGAACTGAGTGTTTAAGTTCGTGCAATTTCTTTTACTAAGTTTTTTTCCTGAAAATGAGGAATTAACAGTTTATAATATTTCAAATAATCGATATTGTATAATAATATCATTCCGAAAGAAGTAAAATATCAAATACACAATCGTTAAACGAATTTGGGAACAATATTCATGAAAATAGAATAATTTTTTCATTATAAAAGTTTATCTTTTAATGAAATTCTTGTAGGGTAATGATTAGAAGAAAGGATACGCGTTTATTTATTAGTAGAGTAAGGATAAAGGCAAAATACAGGGATAACTATTGTGTACCTAATGAAATTAGGAAGCTTCTTGGTTTTAATGAACATTTTCATAATGTTTTGATTAAAATTCATTTTACGAAATTGTAACGGTTCATTACAAAATATGATTTACATTATTATTTCTATATTACGAGGTATATTAACTTTTCTCTTTACTGATTAAACCTCAAAAAGCCAGTAATCTTTGTCCTATGGTAAAATGTTCAACCAACTAATTGATTGACATTTTAAATAACTATTGTTTTGAAAATGCGGAATTAGTTTGTCAACGTATCTAAACAATTATGAAAAATAATATCCACCTAATTTTGGTAAAATATATATAAGAGACTTTTTGGCAGTTTTGAATTGATGTTAAAATTTCACAAAAAGAAGTAATAAAATTGTATAACAAAATGAGTTACACCCCCTATTTTAAAATAATAGTCAAAGTGCATTAAGGAAAACTTTTCTATGTAAAACCATTTTAATGAGATTTCAGAATCGAAAAGGCTTATTAACTTTTAACGAAGCCACAAAGGATTACGAAACTAATTGATTTTTGTTGGCCACAATATACGAGCATCGTTTGAACAAACAAGCACTGAAATCGCAATGATTTCTAGCTTGCACAACATTTCCTCCATATACCTATATTCGCTGCCAACTTTGCCAACACTCGTGCATACCATGCCAGATTGTGCAGAACGAGAACAAAGGACCGTTACAGTCATACGAATGGGAGTACTCATTGCAATCACCGACCGAGTGCGAATTTGGTCCAGATGAAAACAGAGGGATGGTTGCATTTTAAATCATTTTCACACTGTTTCTCGCCACCCTTCTCGGCAAATGTAATCGTAAAAACAAAAGTCGGATTACAAAATAATTTATGACTTCGCGCAACGACGCCGACCTTTCTCAAGGCTTGTTGTTGGTGCTGGAAGCCAAATGTCCTTATGTGTATGGTATGCGATGGAAATGTGTATCAGTAGAAAATAATAACGAAAGATAACCACCCACACAAATCATAACTTCAGAGATGTTCTGATTGCTTGCGAGATATTTCCCCCTGGTGTACACTTAATTCCAACCTGTCACAATATGCAATTGTAAAGGTAAATTCTAAGAGTTCAAAGTTGATCAAATTTATGGTGACATACAGTAAGTTTGAGAAAACACCTAAAGTACATATCAGTAAACTTTAAGACTTTAAGAACTGAAATTGGCAGTAACAATAATAATGACGTTTCACTGGCTTGTGTAAAATTATTTTTTGAATAAATTATAACTTTTTATCGAATGATAAAAAGTGAATTCTATAAATGATTGTTTGTTACTTTTTATCACATTTTAAAGAATCATCTGATATTTTTAAATAAAAAGATGTGACTACGATAACAAAACATGGAAATGTACTTTAGTTTCAACTGTAAAATGCATCAGCAACGAAGAAATTTTAATTGAAAAGAGTTTGCATACTTTTTTAATAGTTTTAAGAGTTAATGGTATTTTTCTTCAAAAAATTGTGCTTTGAAGTACAAATATCAACAATATCATCACATGTTTTATGTGAAATGATTTGAATGATTACAATTTTCTGAAACTGTTATATATTAAATAAAACATTAATATTATCCTGATCGACTATTTTTAGAATTTTCAATTTTTAAAAAATATATTTGTATAAATGTGCAGGATACTCTGTTAAAAGAGTATCTAGAATATAAAAATTAGTACTTTTTAAACATAAAATCATAAATTATGATCGTTTAATGTCCCCACAATAATAATATATTAGAGCACGTCAAAGTTATATTGCAAATAAAAGGGCATAAACTATCGCATGGTTTAACAATTCATGGTTATATATCAAGTAAGCTTCATTTGACAGATAAACTGTTTATCGATTTTCCAATAAAAGTCTTTCCAACACTCGAAGCATGCATAAAACGAAAGAATTTAGTCGTTCTAGCAAACTATGGATGGACCATTAATAAGATCCCAATGTAGATAAAATTTTAATTTCAATAGCGTGTTTGTGGCTTATCACATATACTATTAATTGAAAATAATTAATTAATTAAGTTTATTTGCTAATTGAATAAAGGACCAAAGATATTTATTTCTGTAGATGACCAATTTTTAATTTTAAAGAATTTTATGGTTTAATGAATAATTAATTCACCAACAAACATTAATTAAAAGAAATTAACATCTTTACTGAGGATAAAAATAAAATTGCATGAAAGATGGCCATAAACATGTTTAAAATCTAACATTCTTGATTACAAATTTAAATTCAGTAGAATGCAAATAATAAAATGTATGTAATGTGTAATACAATGTAGGTGTAATGTAACTTGAACGCATTGTTTAAAATTATTGTCAATGCAGACATAAAGCTAAACATAAATGTAATGATATTATTAAAGTTTAGGTCTAGTGACAAGATTAGATGAATTCATTCATCTCAGAATGATTGACGTTGTCACAGGATATATAAGGATATCTTGTGTAACTATCCTGAATTATATAATAAACTACAGAAACAGAATTTCCTGAGGACATTCATTCATTCGAAGAATAGGCGAGATAGGAATGTCATTTTCATTTCGTTATCTTAAATTAACTACTGTTGATGTTAGTTCTTCTTTGCTGAACTCTTGACATTTCTCAAACAAGAATACAAAAACTAAATATACTAATATTGAGGATAATAATAAATGTATTTTTAAGGCAGAACAAAGATGATCGTGTACTCTTGATAATGATTTTCCTTAATAATATATATTGATCAAAAATTCTGATAAAAAAAAATTAAGAAATGTTGCAATACACCAAGTTGAAAATTGTTCATAGACATCAATATTTGTTCGAAATCATTTCCTAGGTCTTTCTCATTTAAAAATTTACTAGATGTTATGACCAATCAAAAAAGGTCCATGAAATAGATAATTAATGAATAGATTCACTGAAAAACACAAGTGAAAAAACAGTCTGCAGAATATTCTATTATCAATAGGGATGCTCTCAGACATTTTTACATTAAGTTGACATTTTATTTAATAACTATTGAAGGATGTCACTGGACGAAGGTTTTATTGTATAATTAAATGCCTGAATTGTTAAAATCTTGCTTCCTTTGATAATGTAATTGAATTTTTTGCAAATCGAAGAGAAAATTTATGTTACAATTAGTAATTTACAATGTGCAAAATTGCATTACCTTTGCAAAACGATTTTAAAATACGAGCAAAACAATAATACATCCTTTATTATCCTGATATACAACTTACCTTCTTGAAATTCAACTAACCAAAAAACTTTTCTTCTGATTATCAATCTAGCAATAAATTTGTCCAAATAAATCTGTTATTTAAGTAGACATAGAAATTGTTATACAATTCATTTATTGACTTCAGTTTCTTATTTTTTATTCCCTAGAGAATTCTGTGCTTCTCAATTACAATACTTAAAATTGCAAATAAAATTAGCCGTACAACATGCTTAATCAGACTCCTGATTAATTTATTACTCATCACAAGATGATTGATATTACTGAAAATACCAATAGTGATAAAAAAATATCAGTCAACAAGTCATAGTAGATTTGGATTATCCCAAATTATCTATTTCTACTTTTTTATCATCAATCTTGATTATGATATCAAACATTTCTGGAATTATTAATTGTTCCTTTGCAACAATGTTACGTACTCATCAAACAAATATTGAATCGTATTGCAATTTAAAAATATCTTGAACTTCACAACGTATAACAACATGGTACTCAGTATATAAATTGAAACGACATTCGGTAAATTGCATCCGCTCGTTCGTGCATATCAAAAATGCCATTTCCCTCTTATCCCAAATCCAAGTGGAATTTCGGCGAACCGGATAAAATGTGATAAATCCAATATTTTGAGGTCGAGCGCGATATTGCGTGCGGAAACGCAATGAGAGATCTCTGACGTCATTTGAAACGCGCCGTGACGTCATAACTCCTAATCGATTATTTACTCTATCCCGGTTCTAGTGAAGAAGACACGGGGAATTTATCCAGGAATGCCACGCTTCCAAAACATCTTGCGGCGTAAATTGCATACCATTCCTGCATCCGAGCATTCGAAGCATGAAATTTATCAGCGAAATACTGGTTAAAAATTGCAAGTCAAAATTGATTTAGAAAAAACAACGATAAGAAAAAAAATTGTACATAATGATTATAAATTCAAGAAATTATGCAAATATCATTTGGTAATTAATACTTCATATAAGGTGAACTGAAAAGATTGTATGTGATTTTTTCGGTATTAAATGATTTCTTGTATACAAAATTCTTAGAATACTTCAGGAGTAAATGTTTTTGAACTTCGTACCAAATGATGTAATACTTCTAGTTATATCGAAAATAGTCCGTTTTTGTGCCATATGTAATAATTTAACAAGCAACTAACAATTAAGGTTTTTATTCGGTGTTTTCAATGACTTTTCTACTGTGATTTTGTTAACAACTTTATTTTGATGATATTTAATTTCTTAGTTGGTTAAAGTCCAGTTTCTTGATGTAATTATTAATTAACTGGATTCTTTAAGTGTCATAACAAACAATTCTATTAAATTTGTTGGAAATTATATTCAATAATTCAACGTCAAATAAATCCTAAAATTTTTTTTGCTAAAGCAAATATAATTACTTTGTATTATTTAGAATGTTAGAATGTGATGAAATAAATGAATGAAATTTCTTACTAGTTCCAATAGTTCCAACAGTTCAAAGTAAATTAAAGGAAATAATGTGATTAATAAATCGTTCCACATTTAATCATGAAAACCTACAAATGCCATGATTGATACATCATGTGGAAAATCGATGGAATCTTGTTAAATTGAAGGTGAAACAAACTATTATGGTATTTTAATCAATTTCCATTCCAGGCGTCATTACTTCAACATTTAAATATTGCTAATTGCAGTGGATATTTTTAAAGGTGACTATTTAAACCTTTGATCGATGAAATGACCAGTTTTTCAGTTATTTGACCTGGAATTTCTCAATCATCAGGCTAATTATGGTAAATGTACAGTGTACCTAAATTTACTTGCTTGATAAAAATAGACTTGCCTATTAAAATGCAATCAATAATGTTGGCTGCCACGTTTGTAATAATGTCATTAATGTATATCCGTTCTTATTAAAATAATAAATAACATTTTGTACCATAATCGAAAATGAAGATATCAAACATGAAAGAAAATAGATCAACCATCAAAATAATGACGGAAAGTAATCAGAAATCAAAAAAGACCTCAAGAAACGCTAAAAGAAAAGTCAAAATATTAATAAAAGCTGAAGAATCAGAGAAAGTAATAGAAGATATAAAAATAGATGATCATTGATTAGAAAGCAATAAGACATTGATAATGAAAGAGCAAACGAAGAAGGAAATAATGATGATAAAGGTAGAAGCCTCGAAGAAGCAATTGCTAAAATTGATTGGAATGAGTTCCAGGAAGGATTGGAAAATAACATCCTACAAAAACTACAATTTTCTACAAACAGAAAAAATAACGTTACATGTTGATCGAAAAGATAATCTATTATTATTTTTTTAAATTGTTTCTTTAAATTGTTTTTAAAATCATCTTCAAGTTAAATTAAAGATGATAATGAAGTAAATTGATTCCTTCACTTCCAGGATTGCTATCAAGTTCGAATGTGAACTTGAAATTCTTTATGATCGTTTAACTTTATAATCGTGTTTTAAACTGTTTCAACCTGCAGCTTGAATTTTCATTTTAACTGCAATATCCTCTGAATCAATATTTATGACCAACAATAAGTATGATGTGTATTGATCTATTGCATCATAAAACTGCATCAACCGATCACGCTTTCATTCAGTTACCGATATTTGCATATTCAGGATTTTGCAATGAATTGTGGAACATATCACAACAACCCTTTTTTGTACAACCCCGTTTCATTCGCACTAATTGTTGTTTGGTAAGTTGAAACATTTAAATTAACAGGTATTCCAACATTTTAAATGAATGATTGCAGGTATGAATTTAATAATTGTTGGTTTTCCGATCTTTACGACATTTTGCATTGAATAAAGATAGCTCTAACTTTTAGAACAGACCAATTCAATGTTATTCATTAAATTATCTATTTTAATTATATTCGCAGTTTTCATGATGTAAATAAAGGAATATTTTTCTTTTATTTTTGTTATCTATTGGTAATGTGAATCGAAAAATTATCCAAACCGTAAACGTTCCACTAAAATATGATATTTTTCTTTCTTGTTAGCAGAAAATGTATCCTTATTGATAACTAATTGCAGGTCCAATTAGAATTGATAATTAGTGCTTCTGTTGAAAATACCTATTACATTAGAATCTTGATTATTCTGAACAGAGCTATTTTGATAATAGATGGATTAGTTGGTGACCTTTCGGCAAAAGCCGAATGTACATAGATAATTCGATTTACCCTTTGCAGAAACCTATGACCCAGTTGTAAACTGCTGACACACAGTGCATATTGCATCATCACATCATGATTGTCAATAGCAACTTAAATAAACATGCAAAAACTCTTATTGAATCACAGGATGCTATTGCAAATTGGAGCATAATATTCCGTACAAATTTGTGCATTTCCCAAGCAAAGCATTGCTTACATTTGCATTAGGCGGGTGTCATGAATATAATTGGATGCACGACCGCCTCCTGTTTGCTCATTCACGTGCATATTCCAACAGGAACATGCAAACAAACTCAAAAACTGTAGACAACAAGCAACCAACTCTACGAGGGTGGCTCTTCCTACGTGGCATTTGAAAGCCTGCGACGAGGCGTTATGCAATTAATATCCGTGCTTTCATGAGGCTCTACCACCTCGTGCAATCGCAACCACCTTCATTCCAGGAGGACGCTCCCGTTGGCGGCTACGATGCCACATTGTATATCCCGTTCGTGCGCAGCATTGGGGAGCAAATCTACGCTCCCGTTTCTCGCGAAATGTCAAAGGTGACCGGGCCGACGTAAACGATGATTGCGGCAAGGAGCAATCCCCCAAATGGACCATCGACCTCAAAACATTGCAATTGCAAACTTTTTGGCACGCGAAAAAAGCAATTATTTTATTATTATATGCGTTGTTGCCTAACAACGACTATGTAAAGTTTGCATTAGTTATAGGAATTCAAACCGGAATAATAAACAAATATACCTAGGATACGATTGCAATAAACCTTGGACTTTGTTGCGGTTGCATCGAGTAGTATGAACCCGTCGAAGCTCATTAGTGTTTACATGAACGTTCCTGTTTCATCAATTGCTCGCTTGTATAAGTTAATTACTACTTGGCTCGTTTGTAATAACGTTCGTACGCGGTATACGAAATCTGAATGTAGAATAAACGTAGGCGAATGCAGAAATGTAAATAAAAATGATTGTTGTAAATGTAATAAGCTCACCTTTATAATACTGCTCGGCTCACTTTCATGTTGCACTTTATTCAGGAAATGAATGTTTATTGGATTAATTTGTAATCGATTATGGTAAAATTGGCCGTGGGCTGGCCGACAGACGCGACGAGACAAGCGAACAAAACACAATCAGCTGTGCTTTTGACATTACGACATTGACGTAATGCATACTTAGAAATAGTACACCTAGCGTTATCTATTTTGTGATAGCATAAACATCTAAAGCAGGGAGTGATTTAATTAAAGATAAAAGATAAAATATATGTGAGTTTTTAAAAATAATAAATTGAAATCAATAGTATTAACTCTATAGTTGATATTTTAATTTTGAGATAAGGCATAAAAATAGAACAGCTAGCGTCATCTGTATTGAAGCGCCATAAATATATAAAGTAAACAGCGTGGAGGGAGTAATGTCTGGAGAGAGCACTAACTCGAAAAAGTGTCATTTATACATTGGTTATAAAAGGTTCTTCGTGGTCGCTCAGTCAGTGGCGTGGAGTGAGGAGAAGTCTGGAGATGCCCATTCCTATGCTGCACATGTAAAAATTTTGATGTGGGACAACGCCACTTTTTAATGCAACGGAAAAACTTGGAACCAGAACCAGGTGCGTGCGCTTGACGATTCGCACGAAACCAGTATTTTGCATGCTTACTCAAGAAATCCCCTACGCTACGCACTTGCAGCAGAGTCGGAGAAGCGACGGCTAAGAACCTTTTATGACCCTTAAGTAAACATTCACTTTTTCAAGTTAGGGGCATCTCCAGAGTTCTTCTCCCTCCACGGTCAGTGGCCTCAAGGCAGTGTGCTAAAAGGGTGTCTTGAAATGATAAAGTGCGTGGGAGTTATAGTTGCACGCCAATGAAAACGCTAAATGACAATAAATGACAGTAAAAGACCTCCAAACCTACTTTGAAGGCCAAACCAAAAATTTACATGGCAAGGTAGCGCTACCTCCAGACATTACTCCCTCCACGGTAAAAAGTGACTTAGTAAAAAATAAATGATAAAATATGCTGTATGAATGTTAAGTTTTAACAACAATTAACTAATTAGATTTAAATTTGTGTTTGCATTTTAGAAATTATAACATTGTCGTAACGTAACGCATACCTAGAGACATCTCTATTGTGGTAGCGTAAACATCTAATGTAAAAAATGGTTCAGTTATGGGATAAATCATAAAATACCTGTGAGTTTTTAATAATAATAAACTAAAATTAATATATACATTTGAAATTAGTATAAAGAAATAATAATATTAAAAAATATATAAAAATGATGTAATTTTATTTGTAAATTATATTAAAGTATAGTGGCACCTATCAATACCTAGGCAAAATAATATTTCAATTCGGAAGTTTACTCCCACCATAATTCAAAGTTGATTTGAAAAATGAATTTATTCAATTGTTTAAATCTCTTTCAATGTAATAGCAGAAAATTGTTGCAATTAAGTTGTTAAAGAGAATAGTAGCATTGAGGCGGGTCGTGATGCTTGTTTCGCAATGTAATAGGAACATGTTGAACAGGAAGTGTTGTAGCAAATCAATAATTGAACGCGTTGAGGCGACATGAAATGCGCGAAGTCGCAGCGAAGTAGTAAAACTGACCCGACGAGTCCTGCGGAGCCGTGGTACAAATCCAGCGATTAAACAACAAGCACGGCTGCAATTCGTATAACATAATACGCTTTAAACAAACAGTTAGTAAAAGTTGGTTGTCGTTGCGCTAGACATCGTCGTGTGTAGTAGCCAGCACTCGCCCAATCAACGAAACATCGTTCGCAATGTTGTTGTGCTGTCAGACTTGACGAATTTTTCTACCTTTTTCTAAACTATTATCAATTAAACGACGTATGTGCTAAGTGTTAAATAGTTCTATCATAGCAAACACATCTGTGAGAACATAATGCAAAACTATGCATGTTGAACGAGCCCTCTATCTCTGTGTTTCATTTCTCTTTGTACTTACGCCAGGTAACTACTAATTACTTATTTGTTTATTTCCACTCCAAACATTCCGTGCATGCTATATTAATTACCAACGCAATCTTGCAATTAGGAATCTCATATTGCAGCATAACTGGATACAAACAAACATATTCGAGGTTGTGTTTGTTGTTGTTTGTCCTGATCCTAGCTAATTGCATTGTTCCCCAGCTGATTGTGAGCTGAAAATAGCATTTAATTACTAGATTATGCAACTAATCACGACAATTACATATCCGCTCGTGAATGATCAGCGGTGATTTATGAATAGTTTCGATTGTGGAAAACCACACGCTGTAATTTCGAAAATAACGCTCCATTTACAGTGTTCAATGTGTAAACTATTAATACAAGGTGTTTACTTGGTATTGTGTTTTGTTGTAGGTGCACACACTCGAAATGAGATCAAAAAGTATTATGTCGACATCAGGAGGAATCTGACGCTGCTTTGTCCTTTGAAAGGCAATGATTTCATGTGGGTGCACGAGGGACGCAACGATGAACACGAAGTGCCCCAATTGACGGTTCTCAACGATGGGTCTCTGTTTCTTGCCGATGTTGATAAGAATGACTCCGGGATTTATAGCTGTTCACCCAATGAGAGCGATGGCGATGAACGCATTGCAAAGATGGAAGTTTTTGTACGAAGTGAGTTTCGTTTATATCCTTATAGATTTTTCATGTTTCCAACTGCGTTTTTGATCTTTAACATCTGATACCATTCTCCTGTATTAATCTTGCTGGATTACTATTTTGAGCCTACAGTTAAAGCACCCAAATCAACCTATCAATCCATCATTGCAAAAACAATCGTTTTCTATGCTTTAACGATGTCAAATTGGAAATTCAATTATAACAACAAAACAAAAAGCTTTCTGCCCATGTTTACATCAGAACATAAAACCTTTCAGACTTTCAGTCTCTAACGTTTGATTTGATTTTTGTTTCAGCGCCACCACCACCGCTAATCAACGTGCACGTGCAAGCAAGTACAATTCTGGCTGTTATCCTTTGGGGCGTTAGTGGAAATGGCGGCTATCCTATCAGCTATTTCACTGCCCAATTCAAGGAGGCCGATACGGACGAAGAGTGGCAGGATATCACCCCAATTCACATAATGCCAAGTTCGGTTCGTAATGATTATGCATCGCTCGACTATGTTTCTGAATGTTAATTTCGTTTTTCAGAGGCAAATCGATGTATATAAGCTGCTACCAAATACAACGTATGCATTCCGCGTGTGGGCGGTGAATCAGTTGGGCGAAAGTGATATCTCCGTCGTATATCAGACCACGCGGATATCGAACGAGACTGCAGGTCTGTATGCTGATTGTGGAAAAGTCGGGCAATCGATTTCTTCCATGGAACGATTAGTTTTTACGTGTATGAATGAATCCTGATTCACGATATGACAAATGGATGTTGTTGATTCAATTAATTGAAGAACGACCGTCGTGGATCATTCAATCAGAATACTTAATGCGCATTACGTGATACGTGATACATATTGCGTGCCAAACGACATGAAAAGTTAATGTGATTATTGTTGACGGCTTCTTTTTGTTTGTTATGTAATGCGCAAATACAATTAAACATGATAGACGTGATTATCGTGCGAAATAGTATGATAGTAATTACTCTCAGGGTTTTTATCTATATTTTTGATCATTGTTGTTGCTTTATGTTCGAATTTTATATCGCTTTTGTGACCGTGAAATTTGCAATTACTTTTTAAACATCTGTCAGTCATAATTCAATATTATCAATAACACTTCTGATATTTTTGTAGCCAAATTCATTCTTTGGGGGGGGTAATATATTGTTGAGGTTTCCATAATCGAAGATTTTGTTTATCAAAGAATGATTTTCAAGAATAACAGTAGCTGCAAATTATTGGTCTTAAAAGGTCTATTTTGCAATCTCAAATCGAAGCCTTAAATTTATAATTTAAGTCGGTAACGAAAAAGAAAAACTTTACAGTCCATTTATAATTTTGTAAATAATTTTTGTTTTATTTTGCATTCTTCCAATCAATATTTAACAAACAGAATAATGGGCCTTCAAAATTAAGTAAATTTAACCGTGAAAACTAGAATTTTAAGATGGAATTGAATGAACATTTTAATGATAGGAAAATTTTTAATTAGTTACAAATGCTGGTGATTTATTTGTGACAATTTTTAGATATGGTTTTCTAAAATGCATCATAGAAATTAAAATCTGTTTTCACAAGTATTAACAACAAAACTTTACTATTCTTTGTACATAATTGGCAAACAGGTTTTCAACCTGCAAGTTTATTTTTATGCGTTGGAAATAACATCAATCGATTTGTTTTCAAGGTCAATCTATTTTGAATTTCTTACTTCCTGAGATTTTGAAGTGATAGTAACATTTGATCATTTATATTACCATTTTTTATGATATGAATAGTTTTAATAATCTTAATTTCATTTTCAGAGTTAGTGCGTCATTTCCTGGAAGGCGCGAAAGATTTCGACACTCGCGTTTGGGTGCTGGCCGTTGTAATCGTAATGGGAACCCTGGTTGTTCTTGGATTCGGCACCTGTTTCCTCCTCTATCAGGAATGCAAAGTTCCAGGTGGTAAGTCTTAAGTAATCGATGTGTGTACAAACGAAATGATGTTCCAAAAATTGATGTGAAGTAATGCATGAGTGTGTCGTGTGGTTTTACCACACGAACTAGTAATAGTTGAACTACAAGGACAACATATCAATCCATATAAATTAGTGTATCCTCATCGCAAACCTAGGCACAAACAATCAATGCTTCTTGATGTAACATTAGATTCGTAGGAAAAACCAACACATAACAGCATTTTGAACAAAATATTGGCGCTGTGTATATAATTAAAGTTCGCTTATTGTTTTCGTTTGATTGTAAATATGTTTAGAGCATGTTCAATGTGGCACGTACGTGTGAAATGAGTGCGAAATAAATGTCGGAAGTAAGCTTACATCCACGTTTTATTGTATATTTTGTCGTTTTCTGTTCTCATTTGATGCGAATGTATGTGCTGTAAACTCATTGCGTTTGGATGTGTTTTGGACAATTTCGCCAGAAATGGAGGATCAGGAAGTGATCGAATTGGTGCCGAACATAATTCTCAATCCGGGCTTCGAGGGAAACCAGCAGATGATGCTACCGGACGAAAACTCGAACAACGAAACAGCAACACGTCTTAACAATAACACCGTCATTCAACATCGCAATCAATAGGACAGTAATCGATCACAATGGATTTGTACATTGTAATCTACAATAATTTCAAACATGCAAGCAAAATGTAGGAAGATTCCAACAGGAACATTTAAAGAGAAGCATATTTAAGTTCGCCCGATATTTTTAGATGAACATGTTTAATAAGAGATCATTTCTAGTGGATATACGAATCATTCTAAATTTTAAGAGTTGAAGCAGATACAACGAACAATAATCTTCACTCACATGCTGAAATTATCTATGATTTAACAAAATAGATGCACATGAATGCAATCAACAAATGCAATGCAACAATTATCATATCTAAATTTAAAGCAACGGATTTTAATGAGTTTATTAAAATATTATTGAAGAGGCTTCCATTAGGTGGTCGTATATGTAACAATTAATTACTGTGACGCTAAATTAGTAAAGCACTGATTTAAATTTAACAATACGAAACTTGCGCGTTGTGAATTCTAGTTCCGTGTAATATCAAGGTTTTTTCGACAAATATATATATTTCTACGATAAAATACTAAGTCGATGAAAATGAAATGAAGATCTCATAATGTGAAAGTAAAATTGACGAATACGCCTAACTAATTGTACGATATTAAACATCTGTAATAATAATGTAACGAAAACCTTGTGTTCACTTATAATAAGTAATCGAAGAAGCAATGCATTCATTTGACAAGGGTTGTGCCTGAGTAGTGAAAATTAGTCACGAAGGTAATTAGAGTAAAAAACATAATGAAAACGTGATGATAATTTTTATGGCCGAATTTGTTGCGAACGCTATTTAATTCTGCAAAGTAGCTGCTCAAGTATTTGTTGATAGAAATCAAATGCTATCATTAATCAGCTCATTGTCAGTTCAGACGAAAATGCACTAGAAGAATGCTTAACGCTGCAAAAAATGTAGGCTTCGTTCAATTAGTTGTGACAAAAATTCCAAAAACGAAATGAATATTCAGTAGATATCATTAGACTAGCAGGTGATGGCAGAGAAATGCTATAAAATTGATGCGCGTTGTGAATATTTATAAGAGGAGCAATGATACTGCAATTTAAGATGAGAAAATATGATAATTAACATTGTGAAAAATATGTACATTTAATAACAGTGCCTGACATATAGTTTTTTAATTGAACTACAAAACGAAATTAATGTTAGTGTTGACACATGGACATAACACGAACATTTCATACGAGTTTTTCGTTAGCAGCGCCTCGTCATTATTGTATTTCGTATATTGTTGTCGAAGCAGACTGAATTATTCATGGCGCATGTTATCATCACCAAACAAAATAATGCCAATCATCTCTGAACCGCGTTGAATCATTTTGCGCATTTGTCACAAATACTGCTTGGAAGTTGGCACGTTTTTATATCGTTATTGACATTCATATAACATGTATAAGGCTTATAATATGCGTAACATTGTTGAAATTGTGAATGAATACTATTTACTAATTTGGCATTTAAACACGAACAAATTACCACATAGCGTATGTAAATTAAGACTGATTGAATGCAAATTATTTGCAACATGAAGTTTCATGGGGCACAATAATGTAAACATGATACTCATATAAATTAATCGACAAGTGCTTATTTAAATATACACCCAATAATTATAAATATACAAACAAATGAATGTTCATGAATATGTTGTTACATATTCCAAATACTTAAGTTGGCTATGTTTACTTTTAAATCTATCCTATTCAATTTAATATTTTCAAACTCTTTTAGTATCAACACATTTTGAAATTATCTATACTACATACATCAAACAAAGTCAATTGCAATAAACTAACTTTTATTCTATAATTAGGATATTACGTGATTAATGATTACATATTTCTAATTAAACCTCGCTCGGGATTGTATCACGCTTTGCAATATTTTATAATTGTCAATTAACTAATTTACTTACACAGAATATCAGAATGGTTGTGCTGATTATAAACATAAAACATATGCAACATTTCTCTAGATTATTCTCAAATATCTCAAAGCATCTCGCAAAATATTGATAATGATTTGCATAATTCTTCTTAAAATCGAAAGATTGCTTCCTATCATGTGGTTATCATACAACTATTAGCATAAACAATAATTTTATATTATAAATATTTATGTATGTGTATATAGATATCGGCTTAAAAACTGCTTTACTCGCTTTTTCTCGCTTTCATCAATTTTCAGGTGAAAATTATCTATTTATGAGTAAAACTGCTATATTACACTATGTATTTGTACATTTGCAAATGGTATACTTCTAATTTTAAGCATATTAATAAAGTTTATAATCAAAATGTACAAGCTGAATCAAGTGAAACGTAAATCTATCCATTTGACAAATCTCATTTCGCTTCACAAAACAAAATGCACATCATTCATAACACGTTTCATAATATCATTACAGAATTTATCACAATGTATATTGATAAGAAATCAAATCTACTAATTAAGACTCTACCAGCTACCTGCTTATTTAACAAGTATATCGTAAACATGTTACCATCAATTGCATACACGCATACAAAGGTGCGAATATCGATAGCATAAATTTATTTTGTTACACTCGGTTTAGCTCTAACTGTATTTATTAAATTCATTTTGATACAAACTGATTTTTTCTTTATAGACCTTTCCATTCTCCAAACTTATCCTCCAATAATTTAAAAATGCAATGGACATTTAAATGGTTTTACTACGATGTTTGCATCTGCTACATATAAACTATTTTACCATTTACAAACAATAAACTACAACGAAAATAAACTTAAAAATTTTATTTAATATAGGCAACCAAATGCTCGGAAATACAAGAAGAACAAAGCGCGATTTATGTATTTTAAAAGAAATAAAAAATAAAGCCCCGATTTATTAGTTGTGTCAATAAATTATTCACACAACTATGGGGACCAAGATATAAGTTTCAAAGTGAATAAAATTTGGCAAATGCGAAAATCGTGTTGCACGACTTGACATAACCTCAAACAACCATTTCTTTGTGCTCATTGTAGTTGAAGTGCGGCAGGTTTGTTGAATGTTTTAATTAGTTTTAAGATGCTTAATTACATAAAAAGTATTATTTGGGGTTCCAATGACTCCTCATTAACCGACGCTTATGACATACTCAATCAGGTTGCTGAAAGAGAGAACCCTATTAAAGCAGAACCTGACTCGGAAGACAATATCAAAGATTATGAAGCAGAGAATAAAACTGGAGAAATTACCAACTTGAGAAATTGCACATACGAAATTGACAATAAATATTATTTCGAATCTGAGGAGTTCTTCACAATTGGTATGAAAATTTCATTTACACTCTTCAAAGAACTGGGAAGATGCAAGATAGCGAATGTGAAAGAGATTGTTGATGAATGGGACAAAGATATGAATGACACAGTTAAGCAATGGTGCACAAGACACATTGTTGCTGAAGTCATGAAAAGAAATGGGCACAATTTGTTCATTGAACCAGGTGGTATACAACTAAATTTGAATGAAGTAGCATCAGAATTTATACCTATAGTTGGGGATTTTGTGGAATTGGAGACCAAATCTGAAATTAATGAGTCTGTTGTTAATTTGAATGGAAAGATTTTGGAAATCATAAAGATACGACCTGTTCGGGCAAGAATACTGGAGGGCAGGATCAAGTCATTCAATGAAAAGACTTACAATGGTATTATAAACAAAGATATTTTCTTCAACAAAGATGCCCTTGTGAATGGATATATCCCTAAAGCAGAGGATAAAATTGTTACAGAAATAATTGAGAGTAATCAGGGTACTTGTTATTGGAGGAGTTTAAAAATTGTACTCCAAAGTTTAGCAGATAAAAGTTCTTCAAATCCATTTGGAGCTTTGCCAAAATTAGCAACCTATCAGCATTCAGCAAAGGGCATTAAAGTGACTGATAATGTTGTGATTAATGCAAATAAGTTTAATGAATCTCAAACTTTTGAAATGGAAATCACAAATGAGAAATGTGAAGATATTATTCTGAAGAGCATTGGTTTTGAAAGTCAACTGGGACAGGTGAAATTGACGTCCCCAAAGTTCGTGAATAAAATTACAATTAGTGCTGGGTGTACATTGAAATTTGTATTTACCTCAGTCATCAGGTCCATGGGGAAATCCAAGGAAATCATTTTATTCCATTTTGATGATATTACTATTGGAAGAATTGTGTATTTAATCCTCAATTCAACCAATCCAAAATCCGATAATGGGACATTAAATGGTAATAGCCAGTCTAGAGATTTTTTTAAGAAAATGCATAGCTTGAACAAAGCTCCTGCAAATAATTTTTTTCGTGGTGAGCCAATCCGAGCTGGAGCTAGGTTTACTTATAAGAAAGTGAATGATTGGGCTATACCAAACAATTTTTCTAATCTTTATTATAAGTACGATGATAAGTTTAGTTTTAAAGAAAACTTTGAGACTGAGGTGGTGCGAATTAAGCCATGTTTAAACGAAACATTATCGCTCAAAAACTACGATGATCGATTCCATGCATTGCTATTCATGGAGGAATTGCATTATAACATTTCTATGAGGATCTACGATCATGAACGAGTTTGCTTTATCCGGGATCCAACATTTTTGATACTCGAAATTGAAAATCTAGCTGAAACTCGACCGTCAATTATAATTGGAGATAAAATCTTTGCAACATGTTTGGAAACTAGCGATGTTTTCGAAGGATTTGTACACAGGGTATCAGGATCACACATCTTTTTGAAATTCTCTGCGGTGTTTCATCAACAATACAAGGGAGAAGATTATAAAATTCATGTAGTCCCATCACGCGCCAATTTTCGTAGACAACATCAGGCTATTTATCTGGCCAAGATAAGAATTAAGGACATATTATTCCCCACGCATATTTTGAAGAAAAGCGTGCAAGTAAAGTTCACTTATGATCCCTATGAAGATGTTATTATCAAGGTCACAAATCAAAATGAAATTGCTCAAAAGGAAATTAGGGAACCACAGAAGATTTCCTCTGCAACTGAGTCTATGACAAAGAATAGCCGAAAATCGCGCCAAGAGATTATCAAGCTGATGAAATCCATGCAGGTTGATGATTCGCCAAATGTTGCAAAAACGGTCATGCAACGAACACCCACCAAAAAGAACTCAGTGTTCAAGTTGGAATGGTTTAATAAAGAATTGAATTACTACCAAAAGGAAGCTGTGAGGAATATTCTTCTGGGAGAATCGAGGCCACTGCCATATATCATTTTCGGACCTCCTGGAACCGGAAAGACTGTAACACTCATCGAATGCATTCTTCAAATTGTCCGCATGATACCACATGCTCGATTACTTATTGGCACTCCATCAAATAGCTCAGCAAATCTAATAACCGAGCGACTGATTGAAAGTGGTTGTTTGAAACCTGGGGATTTAGTGAGACTTGTATCCTTCAAGAGTGTCCTGGACAACACCATTCCAGCAAATATAATACCTTATTGTGCGATTCCCGCAGTTGCCAGAGAAGGAACTGCCCCCATGGAAACATTTAATACCGAAAATGGGCTAATTAAGGACATGACAATGAATATGATTGGAAGACATAAGATTACGATTGGAACATGCGGAACACTTGGAGTTCTACAATATTATAATTTCAACAAAGGGCATTTTACTCATATCCTGATTGATGAGGCTGGTCAGTTAATTGAACCGGATATAATGATTCCTTTAACGAATGTGGATCTCAGTGAAGGACAAATAATTATGGCTGGTGATCCTATGCAATTGGGGCCGGTTGTATTATCATCTGAAGGTAACACATTTGGTTTGGGTGAAACATATCTGGATCGATTGATTAATAGATTCCCGTATATTCGGGATATTGTGGGATTTCCCAACACGGGCGGTTATGATCCTCGTTTGGTCACCAAACTCTTGTACAATTATCGCTCACTTCCGGATTTATTAATATTGCCGAATTATTGTTTCTATCACAATGATTTAAGAGCGACTGTAAGTGTTAATTGTTTTGTTGAGTGATGGAATTAATTGTTGTATGTTTTAGTTGTCCAATGATGAAGGAAAGGAAGCAGAATGTTTGAAATCCATTTCAGAGATTTTACCCAAAACTGCATCTGGGAATATTGGGTCTTTGGTATTCCATGGGATCAATGGATTTGATCAACGTGGTGATGATTGTCCATCTTGGTACAATCCTGATGAAGCCTCGCAAGTATTTTTCTATATTAACGAGTTGTATCGTTTGGGATTGAAGAAGGAAGATATTGGGATTGTAACACCATACATCAAACAGGTTTGTGTCCTTATTTGTTTTAATGATTAAATGAGTACTAATTCTGAAATATATAGGTACGGCAAATCCGCAATATTTTAAGCGAGGCTTCATTTGAATTACCCAAAATTGGCACGATCGAAGATTTCCAAGGACTCGAGTTTAATGTGATCCTGATCTCAACTGTGCGATCGAATGAGGGAATGATTAAAGCGGATAAAAAGCATGCATTAGGATTTATCTCAAATCCTAGAAGATTTAATGTTGCGTTGACACGAAGTAAATGTTTAACCATCGTCATTGGAAGTCCAAGCTTATTGGCAAGTGATGGTCACTGGGGTTTACTATTGAAGCAGTGTGTTGAAAACAAAACATATATTGGTTGTGATTATTAAACTACTAATATTTTTATAATTATTTAAAAAATATTTTGATAAATGTTTTAATTGCTCGCTATTATACATATATTTGGCGTTGATTTTTTGAAAATGTTGTGTTTTTATTCCAAAATATTTAGTTGTCCAAATCAATAAATTGTTGTCAAACTATTTTATTCCATTTTAAATAATTACCCAAAATTTGTCCTATCCTGCTAAGAAGCTTCAAATGTCATTAAGGTATTTACCGCAATTTAATTAATATTTCTGAAGTTACATAAACATTTGAATCAAGGGCATTTGAAAGTACATTAAATTTACAATAAAATGGTGTCTGAATCATTTTTACAGGTCCAGTTACTGAGAAACACCTAATAGAAAATAAACAACATTTAAATATAAAAACGAATGGTAAAAAATGATCATTTTAGGCTAAATTAACGACATAACCAATAGAATTTCTAGAAGTACATTAAATTATCTATAAAATAATGTTTGAATTATTAGAATTGGACTTCCAGTTCCGAGATAATACATAAAGGATTAAGTAATCCTGATCCCTATGTCTAATTGAATTGATGACAATACCAACAGCATTTTTCGGCGAAATTTCGTAAATCACTATAGCGCATTTGAAAGTACATTAAATTTGCAATAAAATAGCGTCTGAATCATTTTTATAAGTCCTCCAGTTACTGAGATAGAGTTATCAGAAAATAGGCAACATTTAAATATGAAAGTAAACGTTAAAAATGATCATTTAAATCTAAATTGACGACAATACCAATAGCATTTCTAAATCGAATTTTGCAAATATCTAAACGCCAATCGGAAGAACATTAAGTTACCTATAAAGTAATGTTTGAATTATTAGAATTGGACTTCCAATTCCGAGATAAAACATAAAGGATTAAGTAATCCTGATCTCTATGTCTAATTCATTTGATGACAATGCCAATAGCATTTCTCGACAAAATTTTGTAAATTTCTGTAGCGCATTTGAAAGTACATTAAATTTGCAATAAAATAGCATCTGAATCATTTTTATAAGTCCTCCAGTTACTGAGATACAGTTATCAGAAAATAGACAACATTTAAATAGGAAAATGAACCTTAAAAATGATTATTTAATTAAATTGACGACAATACCAATAGCATTTCTAGATTGAATTTTGCACATATTTAAACGCCAATCGAAAGTACATTAAATTCCCTAAAAAATATGGTATGAATTATTCGGATTGAACTTCTGGTCCCAAGATAATACATAAAGAATTTTGTAATTGTGATCATTATGTCGTAAGCAAATTGACGACAATACCAGTAGTATTTTCAAATGAAATTTTGTATATCTGAAAGCGGCATTTGAAAATTAATTAAATTTCCAAGAAAGAATTTGACAGATCAGCAAATATTTTATTCAATATTTTGCATAATTTCACCATTTGAATGTAATTTGAAAAGTAGATAAGTTTAAGGATAAATATTTTTCATTGTTCCCCAATAAAAATCACACCATTTCTGGTTTATGTGGAATTTAAACCTAGAGGGAGTAATATCATTATGCCTTCCAAGGATTTAAACATGGAGAGAATAATATCATTACTCCTTGCAAGGATTTAAATCTCGAGAAACCTCAATTTTTGCGCGATTAATATGCTTTCCAATTTATTTTCATTTTGCAGATTAATATTTGTCCCCAAAACATGTTTCAATTAACTTTTGTGGTTGCCTGATGAAACTACTAATTATTTAGAACCTATTCAACTTTGTATCTTTAATGACTTCAATTAGCAATATATCATAGCTTATCTACCTCAATGTTACTATGTGTATAATCATTATTCAGACCACTGATATGTGCTCAGTATATTTGAACAACCGATACACATCGTTCGATAGATAACTCAAACGTTTCGCGCTACGTTATTGTAATGCCATTCGGAAATGCCCCGGCCTCGCACACCATTCACCTCGCATGCAAGGAATCGCTCAATGAGTCGTGCCTCAATGTCGTTGCCTTTGAAATGTTCGCATTCGTGAAGCGTGGACGCCATGACGTCGTATCGGCGATCGTTCGCCGTAAATGAAAAGCCAATATGCTTTCCGGGATGTCCGCGCTCGCCGTGCTGGTACAAATGCAAATTGCAGCTGCGAATTGGGTGGATGACTCGGCTGGGCGTCACCAGATAGCCCATCTCTAAATGCGAGCTCGTACACGGCTGGCTCACAACGCCTATGCAAATCCGCGTATTGTCTTCGAGGTACATCATGTGGAACGCATATCGATGCATTAACGACCAGTCGCGCTTCATACCTATTACGCCCAAGCAATTGTTCGGTATTAAGGTCTCAAGAAGAGAGCTTTAAGAGCCAGCTTATATCAAATAATTACCGAAACTGTGATCCCTGAATGCGGGCATATCTAAACTGTGCGTGGTTCCATTCACATGCAGCGTGCCTTTTAAGTATCCCATTTGCTCGTAATGTGTTTGATGCGCACTAAAAACCAAAGCCATGAAAATCATAAGAATATCAGTTTGAGTTTGTAAGTAA
>JARJDZ010004241.1:0-18427 GCA_030264555.1 Aleochara sp. GC000083 | reverse complement strand
ATTAACCGACCAAAACCAAAGTGGATTTCTTGTTTTCTCCGAAACCGTTTGTAATTAAAATCCATAAACACCATGTCGCATATTAATTTCCTTATCGCGCATACCAGCAAGCAACCAACGGATGTATGAATCGATTGCGCGAAGTAATCATCATGCACGCACATCAACACGCATCATCAAGCCGAGTGAGTGAAATAATGTCGCATTAATTGCATTTTGCGAACGCGTATAAATTACGCGATGTTCACGTTCCCGCATCTCGGAGCAGTTCGCGTTCGCGCTCGCGCTTGCGTCCGACGTGTGATCCGTGCAATCGCCAAATATGTACGTGCCCGACTGCCTGCACGCACTTTTTATGCCCCTTTGCAAAATAATGTCGTCGCATTCATTCACTCATCGAGCGAGTTCGCGAGAAGCGCACCGACTACGACAACGACAACGACGATGTCGACGACGTCGATGATAAACCTATAAGTTCATATACTTAAATTGGCATTAATAAAACCATTTACGGGCCGGCATTCAGAATTCTAGATAATACGACATAATAATACCATTCTGATAAGNCGCCTTCTGCTATCTGTCCGACTCTGACTGGCAATCGGCGTAATTAAGTCGCGTTTATGTAAGTTGCATTCGCTTCGATTCATTTACTGCCCGTCGTCTTTTTGGCCTTTGTCGCTTGTCGCTGCTTGCGCTCGTTTCGCCATTCGCAATTCGCACATCGATTATTTTTATTATGAACGGCGAGCGCACCACAGCAACGGTGCGTGTAAGTGGTGTGTGTCTTATTGAATTTGCCATCATTCATTAAACGAGCACTCTCGGCACAGATGGGCAGAGTGCGCGCACACCTGTCTGCCGATCGGTCATGCAGACACATTTCATTATAAAAACGCATTGTCTCTGCAATAATACCTATGTACGTTTTAATCGCCGGCCGTAATCGGCGACAACTTGTAACAATCTCCTGTAATGCATCAGGTGCGATTACTTGGCTTGTCTGTCTGATGGAATACACGCACGTTTAGTAGTTGAACTGGTTTACTGTGATAGGTACACAAACGGATACAGATGAGATATAGATAGATAGATAGGATACGGATTGCAGCAAGTTCAAATCTAATACAAAGAGCAACTACAGTATGGACTTCTTCAGTGTTTTCATAAATGAGGTATTATTCCTTTTGCTCACCACTAGATTTTAATGCCCTTCATTCCTTACAAGCTATCTCAATGATCACTGCTGACGTGGCATTCAAAAGATTGTATACTTGTATTTCCTACTTATTTCCTTCAATGAATATATTATTGTAAAATCAAATATACCTAGATTTTTCTAGATTGTCAAAAATAAAGTAGTATTCTTTTGGTCATCACTAGATGGTACTGATCTTTATCCTTATTGTCCACTGCTGATGTGGCAATCAATCAAGGATAACAAACTTATATTTCCGATTACTTCGTCCAAGAATGGAGATATTAGTGAATATTAAATTTACACATATTTCAGAAAGTATAAACAGCAATGCAAATGAGAAAATTTTAATTTGCAAACAGAAACCGAAATTCAGATTTGTTATATATAATTTAGTTTGCAACAATTGTAATTCAGATTTGGTAAATATAATTGAGAAAGTATATAGTTTAATATCAGAAACAATTAGTGATGTTTTCTGGATTACAATTCACAGATTTGAATACTTTCTCAATTTTATTTACCAGATCTGAATCACATCTATTTTCTAAAAATTTAATTGATCTTTTCTGAAAATATGTAGATACTAAACAACCCATTTAAAAAGTTTTATTCATGATTGCAAATTACCTTCTTTATGCCTTTCTTCTTTTAAAACTATCAAAATATTGTAGCAACTATCAAAAACCTTCAACAACCAATCAGAATTATAAATAATTTTCAAGATATCTATAAGACAGATTCCAGTGTAGAAAACTAAAAAAAAATGAGATAAAAAGATACCTTACATATTTTTCGAAAAACATTGCTATGTTATCTTGTTTCTATTGACATTACAGTATTAAAATATTAAAGATATGGAGATCATCTAACGTTGAATAAAATAGTAGCTTATATTATATATGTAATATATGTATTATAAACATAGATGTGGAAACAGTAAAGAATGTCTTGACTTGTCGTCGGCCTTTTGTTTTAGTGCATTCGGTGCAAGAGACAAAAACAAGTATAATGGGCCTATTTTTAGAGGCGCTCAGACCATGCATATGCATCAACATCGATCACATTAGCTTAGAGAACAAAGAAGGAAGATTGGCTGCTGGGCGTGCGGACCAAATGATCGACACTCCAGCCACGAAGAGGACCCAAGAGAACAAAAACCTACTTAGCAGCGCAGTTTTTCGAACCAGCCCATAGCATCCCACCCGTTACCAGCTTGCTGGCTAAACTATGCCAGGATTTATGAGCAAAAATTTAATGGATTTATTTTTAGTGTTCATTTAATCCGGATTTATATTTCACTCGCTAAGTTCACCCAGCTACATCGAATCAAACTACACTACTCTTCAATCTATTCCAGAACTTTTGTTATACTTCTTATGGTTCGGTTTTCTTCTAGAATGTTCATTTAGTCTACACCTCTTCCAATAGTAAGTAGAGAATACAAAATGCAATTCAGATGAGAAAATTGTAATTAACGAAGCAAGTGTAATTTTGATTTGGTATATGTAATTCAGTTTGCAACAATTGTAATTCATTGGTAAATATAATTGAGAAAGTATAAGTTTAATATCAGAAATGATTAAATGTATTTCAGATAGTCAAACGTAATTGAAAAGATGAAATGAAATTCATCAAATACATCAAATGAAATTCAGAAGAGTTCAAATTCAAATCAGATTAGATTAGTGCCACTTTGTTAAATAATAATTCGTTTTTTATAGGTAAATTATGAACATAACGTCAGAATATTGACATTATTAATTTAGCAGTAATTATCACTCAGTTTATAAATATTATTTAAATCAACTTCAATGGAATCTGAATTACATGTAATGCTTTCTGAATTTCAAATGACAATTTCTGAATGCATCTCATGAATTGGAATTATATTTTTAGCATTCTGAATTAAAAGTGACGTTTTCTAGATTACAATTCACACATTTGAAATTCACTTGATACTTTCTGTATTTCATTCACCCTTAAAAAATGTAAAGTTCCAAGTAGATACTAATTACGAACCAAGTAAAAATAATAATGAAGAAATGTTTCGGGATGAACTCTTAGGATTTAATTGACTTTCATTACGATTGATGGCAACCATTGTTTTATCAATTGCCTTGACGCCAAATGAAAATATGTGTGGCTTTTACGTGGGGTTATTGAATTGCTTCCTCAAAGTGGTAAAATTAAGAAAACGTGTGCCCGGATTCGAAAACGGCATAGCTCCCGATAAACGCGAAATAAGAAAGCAATTTGCCGCCCCACATAAACCGCATTGCTCTTCCTACATGGAAGCATTCTTCGGTGGTATTGTAGAAGAGACCATCACATAAGAGTGTTTGTTGTTGCTAGTCGCTGTTGATGGGAACTGCCCCGTTTGTCTCAATCTGTGCGCACGCTCCCTCTGCGTTGTCCTTCGGAGACCTTCCCCAAAAACAATGCGCGCCACGCAAAATAATGAGTGTAATTAATTCAATTAACCGTTAATTAATGGCGTCGTATACTTGCAGGACGCCTTCGACGTGGCCCCGTCGATACGCGGCGGACGTGGAGAGCGTGGGAGTAATGCCGTTTTGAGCCGGCAATCAATATTTTGCAACGACTTAATGCGTACGCGAAAGAGGACGCCGGCGCCGGACGGCACACAGGACAGCACCAGGAAGCGATTTGTTGCTTTGTCTCCCGATCCGCTCCCATCCGGTGGTACACACTCTATTATTGCATCGGCGAATAACAAAGATGCCCGTCGAGCGAAAAAAAAAACATAAAGGTTTTACCGAATTGAGGAACGACAACCGAAGCCGAAGTCGAAGAAGAAGAATGTCCAAGGAGGAGGAGGAAGAGGAGGAGGAGGGAAGGGTAGCGGGTTGAGATGTGTGGGAGATGTACGATGTTGGACGACAATATTTAGTATCCGGACGCATTCGAAGCTTATGTCCAGTTCGGGGTCGGGCCACATGCTCGAATCCGAAATGCTAAAATATTTATGTTGGAAATAATGCGATCACCTTTACTCCGCCCGGACAAACAGCCTCTCTATACGAACCAACGGGAGATGTACATACTCGCTTGTTGTCCGAGATGGTACTCTAGTAAATTCAGTTGATGGAAGTCCAACTTATTCCATTCCCAGCCAGCAAGAAGCAAAACGAACGTGAGCGAGATGGACGAAGAAAAAACATGTGGAAAATAAGTGAGACATGAGGGAACGAGAAAATACAAAGTTAATGAAATTGTGATGGTACAAGTACGCCACTCCAGAAGGCTGATAATCTGGAATGGGTGACGTTATGGAATTAGTTTTTCATCCACTATCCGGAATCAGCCCCATGAAACTCGGATGGAAAATCCATGTGGTCTCATTTAACTTGGCTAATAGTTGGGACCGGAAGGAGTTTGATTATTGTAGCACCTGCTTCGAGTGCAGAAGCAATTGATGTGTGTGGGTCAGAAAAAGGGACAAAACAAGTACCAATCTATGTGTGGTCATCGATGCCCCAATGATGGGACCACTCCGATCCGTGTGGTATGCTAACTAAGTGAATAATAATGAAGGCATAAATTAGGCGTTTAATTTAATGGATTGGAGTTATGTTATAATACAATCTCGGGCATAAATATGGGCGCAGAGCGAGGCGCGGCCCATGGCTTCGATTGATGCACCTCGGCTGAAGAGGAACATTGTCTCCGGAGATTTTCGCGCGCTGCTAATTCGGTTTGTTGCTGAATGCACACACACGCACTGGGCTGGGTTTGCAATCGGCGGGGTTTGATCTGGCAGTGGGTACTTTATTTCACTTCATCGGCCGTAATAAATCGCGTCGAGAGACTGTGAGGTGGACCGGTTATAAAAACACCTCGCCAGCCATTTAACTCTTGGCGCAGAGTGTGCTCGCGCGCTCCATCTCGCTCCATCCGTAGGTCCGGAGCGTTCGCGGCCCCAAAATGAATCTTATCGAACATCCCATAAGTCTTGACATCACCTATTTCTTTCTGCTCGTTTTGTGTGTGAACTAAGGGAGGAGACTTATAAATATACGCGGCGTATCCAGGGAAAAGTTCCCCATTTACGCGCCGCGCGAAGAAACCGACACCGAAGGCGAAGTCTGCACGGACTCCGGTAATGAATGCTCGGCTATCAATAATGGCAAACTTATACTCTCCCGATGGAGTCGGGCATGAGTGAAATGTGAGGAGGCCACCTCGTGATGATCAGTGCGAAAATTTATATTCAACAAACGTATCCCACATTATATGGCGAAATTCTGATTTTCAATACGTGACCAAATGTTTGGTTAATTCGAAATTTTCTGGGTAATTTGGTGGTTAGCTTCATTGAATTTCAGAATTCCCCTCCAGTTCTCAAAATGTTTGTGGGGGCGGTGAAATTCTTAGATTCAAACCCCCAAGAAAAAAGATAGAGAAAAAAATGTACCTTTCCAAAATATATTATATTGAAAACCTTCAAGCTGCAAGCTTTGAATATGTTTAAATTCGCATCGTATTCAAATTCGGTGGCATCACCATCATCATGAATACAGGGATAAAGTGGGTTAGAAGGAAGATATCGATGGGAAAAAATACCATAAAGGCTGCTTCTTCCAGAGGACCTCGACGAAGGACGAGACGAAAAACCGTCAAGGATATTTCCCTACCTATGGGTTTTGATAGTAATGGCTGCCGAATTGTATTGTTGTTACATTCGTGTGGGGGGACTGTTGTCTCCGATTCGGCAAGAAAAGGTAGCAGCATAATATGAAATGGAAATCTACCATTCTGATGGTGTCGTCCTCGAAGGTTTTGAGTTTCAAGTTTTATCATCCACCCCTCTCGCCTCCACCTTCCCGACTTTACCATCGCGCGAAATGTGAATTCTTCGCCATTGCTACCGATATTCAATTCCTATATACAATAAATGGTTATGGTTCGCTGCGAGTGATTCGGCAAGCGCCATAAAATAACTGATCTCTCCCGGAGGCTAAACGACACGCGTGATTTGCATATGGAGTACGCCGAAATGTGCTGAGGGTGCCCGAAGAATGTGGGACTACCGCCACCGCCGCCGCCACCACCGTCGACGATGACAACACAACCGACGGTGTGATGGTGGTGGCATCGAAGCGGGATTCGATTGTTTAAATTAAAATTGGTGGATGTTCCCCGATCCCGATCCCACGGATGGTGCTTGCGGAGGAAGAAGGGAGTGGTCGCTTTGTATCAATGTATATTATGGCCGCCCACGTCGTGTGCGCGGCAAAGTTATATTGATGCAATAAGGCTAATCGCTCCCCGTTTTTGGAACGGGCCAAAAACCGCCCCCACGCAAAACGCTTCTTCGCGCCCACACCCCACGCACCTATATAACTCGTCGAATATTGGCGGCGCTCTTCTGCATCCGCCACGGCCGGCGGGCGCTTCGGGACGAGGAAGGCCCATCGACAACTGGCATCTTGTGAATTTTAAGCAGTCATAAAACGAGCGATGTTAATTTTTCGTGTTCCCGAATGTAATATCGCTCTGTTGGTTACGTGACGCGAATATAGTCAGATCCAAGCTCTCTAGTGTGCTGATTGCTGTTGGTGCTGTGAGGGACGAAGAAGGTGCAAAGGTTGTTCTACGGCTTTTATTATGCAACCACCCTCATTCGCGATGAGTTCACGGTGCGCAAATGAATGAATACCTGCCATGATAAGCCAAATCGTTGACGGGAATTACTGTTTTGCATTTTGTATGCGTAGGTTGTAGAAATAAAAATTGCAAGGCTCGGAAAGGTATTCGTTATGTTGAGGAAAAGTGGTGCCATTTTTATGAAAAAAAAGTTAGCTTTCTAGGAAAAATTTTCAACAACTGATAATGATAATATTTATCAAAATGTTACTAATTAGTAAAATGATCAAAATTTGTATGGGAAAGTATAGACCATTGAAAACTGTAATTACACATTTTTACAACAACTTTTTCAGTTGTAATTTAAAAAACTTCAATGAAATTTCAGAAAATTCCAATCTGTGAATTGTAATCCAAAAAATTTACTAATCTGACAGGCATTTTATCCTTTTTGAGAAATTTTGAAAAGGTGTATGGACAACATTTTAAGATATGAAAGCGCCCCCTACAATTAATTTGTCATCCCAATGAAACGCATTTTAGTTGATATCTGAGGGGTAATTCAAATTTTTGCAGTCAAAAATCTTATCTTACAATAATAAATAATGATAAAACCTCTCTCCGGGATGTTAATATGTCGCTTTGTTGTTATTGGATATATTTCCAATGCGTGTTTTTAGTGACAAAAATTGAATATATAAAAAAAATCGTTAGTTTTCTAGGAAAGAGATTCTACAACTGATAATGATAATATTTCTCAAAATATTACTAGAAAAATGGTGAAAATTTTTATGGTAAACTTTGAACCATTTGAAAACTGTAATTACATATTTTTACGACACCTTTTTCAGTTGTAATGCTTTCAGTTAAAATGTAATTTAAAAAGTTTCAAAGAAATTTCAGAAAATTGAGAATATCAAATCTATGAATTGTAATCCAAAAAAGTTGCTTAATTTAAATTTACTAATCTAACATGGATTTTATCCTTTCTAAGAATTTGGAAAAGATGTACGGAAAACATTTTAAGATATGACAGCGCCCCCTGGATTTAATTTGTCATCCTAATGAAACGCATTTTAGTTGATATCTGAGGGGTAATTCAAATAATTGCCGTCAAAAATCTTATCTTACAATAATAAATAATGATAAAACCTCTCTCTCCCGGATGTTAATTTGTCGCTTTGTTGTTATTGGAGAACAGGAAGCCCCTTCTAGGTGACAATCATAAGTCCCAACACGTGCTGAGGGGGTCCAGATTACACACCCCCCAAATCTTCAACTATTCGCGCAATCACCCCCAACATCCCAGCGTGCTGATAATGCGCGCGAAATTTCCATGCGGGACGCGCGTGTAAACGAAACGACCATCAAAGCCGGAAGCGGCGTTCGGGCACGAGCGAGATGCGCACAAAACACCGAGAGCATTGCACACCCCCCTCATCGTCGGTCGGGGGCGGCGGCGGCGTGAATTACGCGAAATCATGGATTATAATAACGGCGACGGCGGCGGCTTGCTTTGCATATCTTGCCGAATGTAGTTGTTCCAGGAGTATCCAGGGGTGGCCATCCTCCCCATCCACCCCATCCACCTTTCTGCCGCCCCCTTGCGTCGTATCGTCGCAACGATTATCCAACGGCTCTATCTTGTTTATGCCGGAATTACATTTATAATCGCTTCTAAGCTAGTTGCTGCGAGATGGTCGTTCCACTCGTTTCGTGCCTAATGTCTTTCCGAGGACAATCGTACCCGAAGTCGAGATTGGACGATTAGGCTCAACGACTAAATTACCTATCGCACGACCGACCAACAGACCAAGTCCGATCTGGTCGTATTAAATACGACGACGCTGTTCGTCGATTATTTCATGATGGATTATAAAAAATATCTGCGTTTGTTGCTTGCATGGTTGAGTTGCACCGGAATGAATAAGCATCGCGTGTTGGATGGTGATTTTGTTGGTGCTGCGCTTGTGGGCGTTTCGCGTATATCTATACGAAGAATATCAAGATATGATTAAAGCCTAAAGCATGATGGTTTGTACAAGAGGAAGACCCTTAATCCTACTTCAATTTTAACTCTTTCAATTCAATTACTTTTTTTACAATGCAATCACATTCAAAATAGGCTTAGGATTACTGATTACTGTTGCAATTATTGTTGCAAATTGAATTACATATGACATATCTGAATTTTATTTTTTAGTTTTCGAATTATTATTGGAAAAGGTGCAATTGAAATACAATTTTTCTTTTGATAATGATTTTTTTGTAATTTTTTGGTTTACGGTAAAACCATCAATTTTTTCCCTAAGAAATCAACCAATGGATACAACCTGCCTTATAATTACATAGTATGAAACCAAATTAGAAAAAAACTTAGATAGAATTTTTCCGCTACTGTTTCTCGATTGTAAATCTTGATATTTGTTTGGATCCATACATACACAGAACAATGATCTTTAATTATACTCTTCTAAAATCCAATAAATAGAAAATTGCATTAAACAAGAACTCTTGAATTTGACAGTTCCGGCCTCTTCGAACCTTGTGCATCGAATTTGCAGCATGCAAGTGCAATCGAGGAAAAAGCACACCCAAAGAACAGAACAATCTAGATGTCAGCCAATCACACACAAACCTGCACAACATTGCGCGTATATAATCAAAACGTTTCGCATGCTAGTGACTTGATTACAATTGCGAATAGCGTGATGACCATCGCGATGTTCTTCACGTCGAACGTAATTGTCGACCTGCGCCGAGCACCGAAAGAAAGGGCAATGTGAAATGCGATCGAGGCAATTTTTATATTAAACCATATAGGATAATTGTTGCTATACGCGAGCAAGATGCATATTAAATTGTACGGCGCATCAGGCATAGCGTGTGGGCGGCCAAGCTGGCCAATATCTGGCTGCGAAGAAATTCACGAAGGCGGAAGGAAACCGTCCGTCAAAGGCTAAGTGATGCGCAATTTGCTTTTATCGTTGCAGCGAGAGCAAGATATGAGAGCATGAAGAACAACCGAGCGAAGCAAACAAACAACGAAGACAACCAACCAAAACAACCAACAACAACAAAGAAGAAGGAAGAGAAAAATGTAAAATGTGCGCGTGAAGAAAACTTGAGCTTGAAGGCGTCGTGAGTTGAGCGTGTGCAATTTTCATTTTTCGTGTTCAAGTTGACCGGTCGCACACAAATTTCACTCCCATTTTCTCACATCGCAATTACTATTGTTCTTCATCCGATGGCGAATGGTGGCTGGTTTTCGCGAAAATGTTATGCGCCGTGTAAATATCCATAACGAGATCGTTTACCGGTACGTTCAAGTAGTCGTTGGAGGAATCGGAATCGCGAAATCTGCACGTTCGTTTTCGCACGTCGTCGATGGTGGTAGTGGAGGCGCGCATCGTTATTGCGTGGCTGGAAAAATGGCGTGTTATTCCCCTTATCAAAACATAAAACCGTCACGCCGTTTGAAAATGTCCATTTTTACAGTTTCTCATTATGCGAGTCTATGAATAAATTCGCACTTTTCCGCCGCATTATACCCACCACCATCGTCGCCACCCCAACCCATGGCAGGCTACCTTGAAAATACGCGCGCGCGTCCTGCATGCACCACGAACGAACACCTTGGCGGCCGTTGGAAGACGAAATGGAGAATTAGAGATAAGCCAAAAGGCGGCGGCATGGTTCGCGTTCTGTATGAGGGGGGTTCTGCAAAACTATGTATGAATGTGTGGGTGGTGCGTATTTAGATCTTTTCGATTCAGCCGCCTACTACAACACTTCGGGCGAAACACGAGGAGGCCGCACCATTTCTTCCTTGCGAAAACTGCATGCAGTTTGCCGTGTGCTTCACACCCTCCACTTCATCACTTTTATGGGACTCTTATGTAACAATATGGAAATATCATCTCATCGCTTACATTTACATTTAACGCGAGCGCCAGCGACATTAACGCGAACGCACTGAATATAAATCCAAAAACTTAAAGGCGTTTGCCATAAATTCCAGCGATAATGGATACGAGAACTGGGTTGCTTCTGGAGCAAACATTGCGAATTTTCAAAAGAAGTTCTAAACTCCCTGATATAGTATCAGAAAAAAAGACAAAATTATAGCTATACTTCTTTTGTATAAGAATTATATCTTCAGGAATAAATTTATAATTGATATCTTTTAATGATTTAATATGATAATGTGATTTTTAAAATATATTATTATTAAAGCAAAGTTGAATTTTTTTGTGTTTTTAATATTTTTAATTTTCGGATTAGTTTTCGGTGTGTCAAAACCTTCAGATATTTTTATATGAAAGATGTCAAAAGGATCTAATGTTTAATATTCCATTCAATTCCAAATATAATTGTTTCTGATACCTCTAATGTCGTTACTTTTCAGGACTTCGAACTGTAACCGAACCGAAAACTGATAACCGAAAAAACCATTATTTTTGCTAGAACGGAAATCGGAACTGAATCGAAAAAAATATCCGTTTATAACGTTCTTGAGATCCTTTTTTTCTGAATACTGAGGGGTTGTGCTAAACAAGTGTTTATTGTTTGTTTATCAGTTTTACTATACCATAAAAAAGGTAGTATAATTTTGCCGATTTCTGTTTTCAGTAATAAACTTCAATTTCGGGAAAAATGTTGTTTGAGAAAGAGCAAAGCAATCATTTCGAAAATTATTTATTTGTTTCAGTGTAATGGATGAATCGGAACTGAACCGAAAACCGAAAAAACCGTTATTTTGGGGAACGAAAACTGAACTGATATATTTTTGAAAAGTTGAATCGTAACGAAAAACCGGAACCCTGTTACTTTTAGATTGAAATAAGCGGAATTACTACAATTACTAAAATTATCTATCCAAAGAATAAAAAATTCATCCAGAAATTTGAATTCCATTGG
Source organism: Aleochara sp. GC000083 (assembly GCA_030264555.1). Taxonomy (NCBI): domain Eukaryota; kingdom Metazoa; phylum Arthropoda; class Insecta; order Coleoptera; family Staphylinidae; genus Aleochara; species Aleochara sp. GC000083. Next base: position 6,699 of record JARJDZ010004241.1, on the reverse strand, counting down.
TAATGTTTAGTTTGTATTAAACATATTGAAGTATATTTGAAGAACAATCCCTATCTTTATCTGAAATCCTTCTTAATCCTGATATTCTGATCAAACAAATTAAATGGTAGATATCTAAGATGATGAGTACAGTAGAAAACGAAATAAGTATGAAAATTGTTGATATTTCAGAAATAAAAACCCTAACTATAGAATACATGTTGGTAACCATCAAACAAAGAACACCTGTTCCAGAACCAGTGAATAGAAACACCGAAATAAAACCCCTAAATTAAACTATTAACTTGTATCGAATCCATTCATTTCTGGTGAAATTTAATCAACAACCAAACCTAACTAATTAAACGCATACACCATCTTCAAATTGTCCAATCAAACCACCCAACATCAACACATGGCATACACGAGCCTGATGATGATGCTCCGCATTAAGAAATATCAAGATGTTATCGCGAGCTATTATGAGCCATCAACCAGCAGGAGGGAAGCGTCACCAACGTCGGCACGACATGGCTTAACCAGCTCCTTCAGCAACAACAAGAGCAGAACGCCTGCTGAGGACGAATGTTAAACGTTAGCCTCGACACGTGTTATTATGACATACGATGATTGAACGCCGCACGCTCGCACCTCTCTCGTGCCGTCGCTGATATGTGTAAGTAAGCATTCTTGCAACAGCATCAGCTTGGTATAACATCGACGATGATGATGTGACACCGACACCCTTGTCGCGACATGCTTTTGCCATTCATGCACGTCCAGACGAACGACTGGCTGAATGAATGTATGAATGGCTTAAGTGCAATCTGCCACTCTTGCGCTACTTCTGTGAGCTTTTAACGCATCTTGGCCGCCGTCATAACGCGCTAATGAAGACTTAAATTATGATGGGTGTACATTACACGTCGTGTGATTCATGATCTCGTATATTTGTGATGATTGCCTTGATGGATAAATGTTTGCGTCTTGTTGCATGAATCCCAATGAGGGTACTATTTTTGACATTCGTGTTTTGGTGGTTATATTTATTAACAAATGAGTACGTTTACGTGCAAAGGAGAAATATGTGATAAACAGGAAATTGTTAAGTGCATCTACCATGAAACTGATACTATCAAAAATGTTGTATTTGGGGGTTTGAAATGAAGAAAGTTTGATTCAATGTCATAATGTTTGAAAATGATTTTTTCATATAATTCAGAAAGTAATTTCGTTTTTTTGTGGAAATGAAAGAAGTTTTCGTATAATAAACGAATATTTTTTAAATTATGTATTGACCGTTCTGGTTCAACACCAAATTTAGCAAAATAAAATCCATTATTTTGATTTTTAACTAAAATCAATAATAAACGTATAGGATACTAATAAATCATATTGTATAAGTGTATTTAAGGGTGTAAATTAATGACAATTGTTTCGTTGATAATATGACTTTTTTAAAGAAGAATGGATTTAGACCACTTTCAAGATTAACAATCAGATTCATTACAAAATTTGCAGATGTCCAAGATTCAACATAATTTTACATATCTTTAAAAAATTTTTCAACTATGTACAAAATTGTTAATGTACAAAATTTTAAACATAAATTTGTTTTGTAAGTAGATTATTTAATCTACTAGTCATCTGCATTTTGTGTGTAAAAGGAATTCAAAGAAATATGACATTTCGATTGTATATCGTAATAAATTCATTATGTCCCTGAATTTTGCAATTGTTATTTGTCTGATATTTTTAAACAGTAATGTCAATACAATATTTTTGAATTTTCTTGGTCTTTAAAAAGGCTCTTCAACATCTTCATTAAAGATAAATGGAATTGGGTCACTTTCAAATTCAGAAGACTAATGTGTCAAGAAATTATTGTTTTGGCTCGAATTATAATCAACTTGAAATAAATTACCGATAAACGATATGAAATTGTACATCTAAACATACTAATCGGGAAAAATTCAAAATTGGAGCAACTTGCAAAATACACTTCGGCTTATTTGTCCAATCACCGTATGTCCAAAAAATGCAATAATTGAATTCGAGCATCTGACAAATGTCCAATGTTTTTCGCATGGAAGCAGCACGCATATAATGAATGCATCGAAATACATGAAATATGCATGAAGAAGTCGTATTGAATTATTGAAAAACTCGTCGACAAGTCAGTCAGCAAGAAGAGTCACCAGGAGTCGACAAACAAGGCTGACGTTATTAATTTAGCGTATCGTCACCCTTGACGTTAATATTTCCCCGTATTAGCATAACACACATAACAAGCCGTATGATGAGCCGAAGAAGCAATGGGGAAAAATTGATAAAAAAAACAGACTGGAAACGACCCCAACAAAACAGGCGCGAAATATGAAGCGTTCTAGCATATGGCATTGCTGCCACGTCAACAACGACGAGTGACAAGCAAAATATTATGAAGTTAAGTGAGGGTGAATACGGCCGTCATTCATTAGTCATTAGGATTATGCTTCAATGCGTTTTCCTCGTGGGTTTTCACCAACGAAAACTAAGAGAGAAGATGAACTTGGAGTTGAATTTGTGCAGAATATGACTTCAGTTGATGGACCATGGACCATGGAGGAGAATGACTACAAGCCGGATAACCGGAAGAAACATGCCTGCGTTGCTGAACGAAAATGTCCGGTTGGCTCCCTTGTATTTTCCGAGCGTTTTCCTCTCGCTGGCTGACATTGATGGTCGGAAGAAGCGATGACTTCGACTTCTATGGCCCTCATGGCCGTACGAAGGGTGGCAGCAGTAGTAATAAGTAGCTGAAGTCATAACCGATATTAGGGAGTATTTCCGGAATGGATGTCGTAACATGTAGGCGCTGCTATTTATAACCGGGCCGGAAACGGCGTTCGTCGCTTGATTGGGCGCGTCGTTTACGCTGTTAAATTACACTCAATCACGCCAAAGAGGAGAGCGCCTTCGCTTACGATGATGGGACGGTCGGACATCGTGGAAATCATTTACGAGCGATTTTCCATTCGGGCTTTTATTATGAATCGACGCAACGGCGGCGGCTCGCGTGGCGTGGCGTGCGACCAGCGAGCAATTCCAAATTCAATACGGAATATTTAGTTCGTCGGGAACGAAGCGACCCGTTCGCATTCGCATGCACATTCCGATTTTGAATGAGTAATGCGTCCATCATTTGTCCGCTCGTTCCATTCCATTCGCATGCGAGCCGAATAACAAATGCATTTACATATCGGATGCGTACATATTTTATTTATGCTCTGAATAACGTACGCGATTCATTTTTATATCAAATTTATGCGTTGCATTCGAATCGAAGTGAGATACGTTCATGATTAATGTGATTTCATTAAAAAAAACTGTTGTATTTAAAAATGTGACATGTTCAATCTGAATACTATTTTTCCAGAAGTAATTCAGAAACTATAAAATGTCATTCAGACTAGGAAATTGTAATTAAGTGAGTAACAAAGGTAATTTAAATTTGTTATATGTAATTCAGTTTGCAATAATTGCAATTCAGATTTGGTAAATATAACTGAGAAAACATAGAGAAAACATAGATTTAATATCAGAAATTGAGAATACATCAAATGAAATTCAGAAGAGTTCAAATGCAAATCAAATTAGTGTCACTTTTTGTTAAATAAAAATTAATTTTTTAGATAAATTGTGTAATAACATCAGAATATTGATATTATTAATGTGGTAGTAATTATCACTCGATTTATACATTTTAATAAAATCAACTTCAATCGAATCAAAATTAAATGTATTACTTTCTGAATTTCAAATGACAATTTCTGAATTACAACATTTCATCAATTCGAATTACATTTATTGCATTCTGAATTAAAAGTGACGTTATCAGGACTATAATTCACAAATTAGAAATTCATTACATACTTTCTCAATTTCATTTAAGAAATCCGAATTACATTTCTTCCTCTCAGAATTTTAATTGATGGTTTTGAAATTGCAACTGAAATGTTTTAATTTTAACCTATTTCTGGTACAATTTTTGGTATTTAGTAATTACAAAATTGCACAATTTAATCGCTGAGAAATGACTTGTTGAGTCATTTTATCGCCAAGTAGCTAATGTAATCCAGTTATCTATCGAAATAATGGCACGACTCTTAAGGGAAAATTGCCGGTTAGAAAGTCCTCTAATTCGCCACGTAAATATATCAAATATGCATGAATTGTATCGCATCGGGAGCCGTTTCCGCGTATGGATTTGCAGCGAAACGACGACGATGATGGCAGTGGAGGCGGCTGCACGAACGGCAGTAAGCCACAAAAGCCGAAGAACGTCGCCTGCCATCGAGAACGGGTTAACAAGGAGCAATTCAATTGTGTAGGCGACAAGTCTATTCCCTGTTCTATTCCTGTACTCGCCCAAAACGGCATCCAGGATTCGATTTGGTAATATTCATGGGCGTTATGCCACCTCCACATTTAACATAACATTTAAAAATATCGAATTGTAATTCAGAAAGTAAATTAAAAAAAAAGAATTATGTTTTTTTAAATGAAATTGAGAAAGTATAAAAGGAATTTTAAATCTGTGAATTGCAATCCTGAAAATATTATTGTTAATTCAGAATGTTATATATGTAATTACAATTCATAAATTGTAATTCAGAAATTGCCATTTGAAATTCAGAAAGCATTACATGTAATTCAGATTGCATTGAAGTTGATTTAAGTAATATTTATAAACTGAACAATAATTACTACTGCATTAATAATGTCAATATTCTGATGTAATGTTTAATTTACCTATAAAAATGAATTATTATTTAACAAAAAGTGTCACTAATCTTATTTGCATTTGAACTTTTCTGAATTTTTATTGATGCATTTTCAATTACGTTTGACTAATTTGAAATACATTCAATCATTTCTGATATTAAACTAATACTTTTTCAATTATATTTATCAAATCTGAATTGCAATATTTGCAAACTGAATTACATATTACAAATCTGAATTACATTTTCTAATTTCTGCATTATTTAGAATTGGTAAAAGGTGCAGATATAAAAAAAGAGATTCTAGATAAGAAAATGCAATAAAAACCCTATCAAATTCCATAAATGAAATATTTTAAGCATTTTGCATGTGCAAATAAAGTGTCACTACAATTCACCCACGAATGACGTGCACGCGCGCCCCCAAAATACGAATGCAAAGTGATGTAACAATTTTAAAAATAACCGAATCGTGCCCAACATATTTCCGCATACGCGGGCGTTTTTTTTTTCGCAAACGTGCGCTGGTATACGAACCGAAAAAAAAATGCTGGAATCGCGCTCGATGCGCTAACGGAATTATGTATGGACGCATTTAAATATTAACGGTGGACACACACCAGCCAGAACGCACGCTTGACAACCACGTTGATATCAGCGTCGAGGTAGTCGTGGTCGTGTCATGGCGACACTCGTAAAAAATCGCAATAAAAATAACAACCCACATAAATTATTGTTTTTGCGCACCCCTTGCCTCCCCCCACCAACTCCACCTTACGCATCGTACATACGGCAATTTCTGGTTTGCGAATACGAAATGTGAGCTGGGGCGCACCGAATAACTCAACACAGCGAAAATTGCGCGCAAAAAACTTGTGATGTCATGTAGATGTAACACGATAAAATTAAGAAACGAACGACATTTTACAGGAAACCGTGCAAATTAATGCCGGGCGATTGTCGTGCGCACCTGCAGGCACTTATTTTGGCGATTTATACAACATATTCGCTTGTATATTTGAATGCGTTTAATGTTTCTTCACGCTGCGATGCGATTTTATGATTTACTCGTGATGGCTCATCGGCCGCCGACAACAAAAGCGAATATAGATTTGTGATTGTGCGAAAATGGCACGTGAAAAACGCATTAGCGTTCGTCCAGTGCGGAATGGAAACGTTGCATTTTTGTGCATGTGCGTATATTTACATTTTATGCGCGCACAATGGCGATATAAATAAATAAATAAATAACGACATGAGGAATGGCTGTGGACGTCGATGGGCATGAAATATATGCAATTGCTGGGTGATGTAATCGCTTATGATTCGCATTTGTATTCGATATGGTTTTGTGCGGAAATAAAGGCATCGTTTGTTTATCTAAATCCACCACGACAATCAATCAATCGATATTGCGGGCACAAATTGCACGCATCATTGTGGATTTATTTCTCATCATTTTTCACAACTTTTTACCGACCATTGTTTCAACCATTTGTTATTTTTAATATTGATTATGTTCACCGTATGAAAATTTCATTAAAAGTTACGTTTTCTGGATTATAATTCACAGATTTGAAATTCATTTCATTTAAAACACCTTTTTTTCTGAAATTTAATTGATATTATATATATATATATTTTATTTTACTGGAGCGTATAATATATTTAGTGACAAAAATTGAATATTTTTCACTTGTCAAATAATTGACGTACATTTTTCTACAAGTGGAAAAAATGAATACCTTTTTTTCTACAAGTGGGAGAAATGAATGACATCTCACAAAATAAAGTGCTATTGTTACTAAGGTATCAAGATTTTAAAGTTTGGCAAATATAATCATAATGTGCCAGCTCAAACGAAATTCTGACGATTTAATTATGACATTTGAAATGTCATATCAAAAATTGTGGAAGTAATTTTGGATTTTGTTGCTTCTTGAAACATTGTATC
>JARJDZ010004237.1:0-19740 GCA_030264555.1 Aleochara sp. GC000083 | reverse complement strand
TCATTTGTACCGATGCTCTCCCTTAGTTATTTTCATGCACTTCTATACGATTCGTACCGTTACGGAGCATCCCAAAAAATCAAAAAGTAGGCAGGACATCGTCTGCCGGGTCCGCTAGTATTTGTAATAAATTTGGTCCAGTTCTAGTGTTTAACAACTTAGGAAAATTTTAATCACATTACATAACGAATAAACATTTTCCTTGGAAAGAAAGGATATAATTTACTTTTGATCTAAACTTTGCTTAAAACAACCAAGTTGCTCGCTCCGGTGTTATCACATCAGCAGCTCATGGCGGAGGGTCCTTGTATACTTAAAGTCCAATATTCCGAAGTACAGTTGTAACAAAAGTTGAAAACTTAACGCAGACTGCTATTGATTAGCTGCTCCTGTCTCGAATCCAGCGAGTACATTTGTCGACTCATTTTAACTCGCAAACGTGAGACGGCGGCGGCAACGTCGGCGGCGATGGCGGTGGCGGTCGACTGCACCAAACTGAAATGAACTGACGTTTATTTAGTTGGTCGAGTTGAACGCGACAGCCCGCCAACAATTGCCGCACGTCTGCATTATCAATCGTGTGCGCTTCGTTCATATTTTGATAGTCGAATCAAATCTAAAGCAGCGGCGGCAGCGGCCAACATTATTAATTACATCACGAACAACAACACGCCCATGGGGGGATTACAACTCCTGCTGCTCCTGTGCTGCTCCTGCTGGTGGTGCAAACTTGATGCCCTGGCCGGGTGACGTTCACACTGAATAAACCAAAGTTGCCAAAACATCAGCCAATCCACCTTTATTTGCACCGAAACTGCTGTCATTTAATTAAAACTACTACCTCGCTGACATCCAACCCTTGAACCAATTGTAATTATGGTTAATTTATGCAATCGCATTAATATTTGTTTACGTTTCGAGTCAGTGTGTTATTATTGCGTTGGTTCAACAGATTTTATCATACCAATTAACACTTTCTATTAAATCGAAATGAGAAAATGATTAGATCCTTAAAATATAAACATTTTTGGAGATTCTGTAATTTGATATAAACCAATAATTACCATACCACTGTTGTATTATACTAATTATTATGTATTTTTCTCAGTAATCACATTAAAGAATCTGACATCATGGAATCGAACCAGCATATTCAAAATAAAACATTTAAATGAAATAGCTCTTAAATTATATTTTTTGATGTTATATTATTCTTCTCCTGATCGATTTTCGGCGACGCCTTGACCATATTGAACAAAAGTACATTTTAAACAACAATTTTTTAAACCTTACATAAAATTATGAGTAAGATATATTCATGATATATTTTTAATTTGGAACGGTTCAGAGGCCCTTAAACCTATTAATATATTAATGTCTGTTTCTCCATTTATAAATGGAGCTAAACCAATTAAAAAACTATTCAACATTACAAATTAACAACATTACAACAAATACACAACAAAAATACAACACAACATATATTGGACTACAACAAAACAAATTAGATAAAAGTCAAATAAAACCTATCATTTCATAACAAACATAACCAAAAATACAATCGGCAAAATTTTACATAACGCGAAAGAAAAAGAAACAATTTAAGAAAAATCTGGAATTTACCAAATTAATTGTGAACAATGTGATGTAACATGGGCAAACAACTAACAACAACAACTAATATGGGCAAGCATATACTATTCAACAATCACAACATAGAAGAAACAAACTTAAAACTACTACATGAAACACAAAGGATACAAAATTACACTTTTAGAATACCATGATATTGAAGAAGCAAAATCAAAAAACATTAATATAATCAACGATCAAATTGAAATTAATATTAAACCTATTTTACAATATATGAATAGATTATAAAATTTCAAGTTACCATAGAAAATATAAATAAATAAAAGACCACGTCAGAAAAGCAATCAAACTAGAACGTCAAATTTATCATATCCATTCTCTGAAGATGGCAAATCGTCGCCGAAAATCGAATAGAAGAAGAACAATATAACATGAAAAAATATAATGTAAGTGCTATTTCATTAAAAATCATATAATTATTATTTTATAATGAATAACTTCAACTATATTTCAAAACATGTTAAAGATCAGACCCAAACTCGAACATTCAATGTTGGAGAAATAACGTATTATACCATCAAATTATACTAAGATCTGGCAATTTTCTTTTTATGAAACAATATCAATTTATTTGAACGGTTTCTCCACTGAATTATTTACTGTTTCGGGAACAAAGCGTCACTTAATTCTCTTGGTGCATAAATAACTATTTTTCATTCTCCCCTCTACGAAAATGTCACTTTCTGTCTTAATAATGTACTTGAAAAGCGAAACTGAAACATGCTTGTTGATCGGTTACTAGCTACGAAAGTACTACTTTCGTGTCGTGGACGACAAAAAAAATAGTCCAAACTGATAGTAAAGGATTAATTGAATAGGATTAATTATATATTTTGATTGAAAACGCTTGATTATATCGGTTTTTAGTTGATTTTATGTAGCAAACTTTGAATAGCAATATTTCTGCAGCTAATTGAATACATTCATTTCGACGATATTTGACATATCGCATATATTTCAAAATAAATATTATTGTAACCAAAGCAACGTTGACAACTAGTGGGCTCATATTAATTTTATCATAATTTCTTCTTCATTTTTCGGGTGTTAAATGGTGAGGGAAGAATGAAAAGCTTAATACATTACACGCTGCGAAAGCATCTTTCAGGTCCTCGGAGTTTTTAACTAGCCTCGGCTGCGCTAACGCTTCGCCTCGGCCATTTAAAAATACTTCAGACCAAAAAGTCAGCTTTCGCAGCTTGTGATGTAAATAACTATTTTCTACAGACAAGAAAAATTCGAAATATATTTCTGAAATATTCTATTATACCTTTTTTTCTTAATAAAAAAATGAAAATTATTTTGCTTACTTATTTGAACAAACCACCAGCAGTATTCTATAATTACGTTTTTAGAAAAGATAATTTGAATTATAAAATTAACCAAAATGAGGTATTGAAGCGCAAATTATATTTGAAATAAAATTAAAGGCAAATTGCTCTCATGAAATAAATGTAATATTTACTACAAAAAGAGTACTTCATATTGCCAAAAAGGAATTTTGAAGTAATAAAAGAAATACAAAACAAATGAAATGTAATCCTTGAGGACATAATGTAATATCTTTATTCAGAAAGTCATTTCACTTATCTTACTTTCACACAGTTATACATAATCTGCAGGACATTTATGCATTCAGAAAAACTTCTCGAACAAAACGAAGGACAACGAATTGCCTTTTTCTTCCTCCGCACTTCCCCTACTTTAGCAACTTTTTCTTTATGCCTCGCAACTCGGTGCCGTTTTTACGAGACTCGGATGAACCGCACTAATAAACTGTTTCTGAATCTTGAATGAGGCTTTTCATCCGAGAGCACACGCCGCCGCGCCATCCTGCTGCACGCTTCTTCTTTCCGCCGTCATGCGACACGGCGAGGACAATCATTGCAACCGAGCATTCCTGCATTTTCAACGTGCCCATCATGCTCGTGTGTCTCGCCTCCAGCCATTTCCCGGTCTGCATTCAAGTGGGTAGCCCGGCTACCGCCGCGCCTCTGGAAGCTGCCATTTCTTAAGAGGGATTTCGCTCCAACTCCTTTATATATGTATATATCTATATATAGATAAATTAATCTAACTTTCCTGGAACTTTTAATTTGGAAGTTTCCATCTCGCACGTCTTAGCCTATGTTTCCCAGCCACTTCGGTAATTCGGAAAACTTACAGTGTATCTATCCATCTTTCTAGTTCCACTCTTTTCCGACCAAGCTTGCAACTCATTGTCAGTGCTGGAACGTAAATGCCTGGACTTTGCAGAGACAAACCTTCCGCATCCAGTGTTAGTTTTTAATTATATGTGCAGCCGGCTGGAAATTCCACTAAATGATAAATTAACGTTGATATACTTTCGGACAGGTATTGTTTTAAGGGCATCAGGGAAATAATTGCGTTTTCTTCAACCCTAAGAGTTCAATGCCGATAAAAAGTTTTGATTGCATAGTAATCTATTAATTAATCAATCAGTTCAAAGAGTCGGTGCAGGAAGATAATTATAATTAATATTGAGTGAACTATGGTTTAAGTGATTACAATATTCTTTAAGGAAATTCAAAGGAAGAGTAATATAGTAGGGTGTTATGACATAATATACTTCCTTATAATAATTTTCTGGAAAATTTTACAACTCCTTTTGACTCTAAAGCTGTACAACGAAGGTATTTTTTTCATTGACGATTTTAAAATTTTGTTTGATTAGGCACATTATGACCATATTTGTCAAACCTTAACTATTTAAAACCTAGATCAAGGTAGGGGAATATGAGGCATGTTGTAACAATTTTTCAAATAATAACTAAATCTTGGGATTTATTGACTTAATTAGCAGTTATGGAATATTAATTTAAACCAGGGATTCCCAATAGGGTCTAAGCTAGGCCTTTTAATATATCTTTTCGTCACTTAAGGTGATCTTCACATAGAAGTATTGGTGGGGCGGGATATAAAATATTAACTAAAAAGTGCAGGATTTTTTCAACAAATCCCTGTTAAAGCATGCAAACACATCAAGGAAATCCAAAACAACAAGTCTATTGTATCTCGTAGCCTGTGGAATAAGAGCGCAATCGACGTGCACCCTGGTCTAGAACCGGCTTTTTCCATCTACTGAAACCATAGTGACAGGTAGTTTAAAGTTGTCTTCCGTTTTAGTCATAAACATAATAAACTTTTGAAACCTTTACAATTGCTTAATTCTCTCCACCCGTAGATATATGTTTGAATATTTGCTGAATTAATCAGTGAATCACAGTTATCCTGACAGTACGAATAAATCAGATGCGTATAAATTGAATTCGATAACGTATGGTTATAGAGCACGAATGTCCATTAAAACTGCACCTGCCACTGCAATCTATGACCCTTTCTTAACTGCAAAGTGCTCAGGGGAAATGAAGAATCGCACATAATATCCTGTCAGATATACACCCATACAGTATGTGAACAAAAATTTACGCGGCCATTACAGAAAAAAGGGCACACCACAAAAGTACTTTTCGTGGCATAAATTCCAGGGGCAGCAATGCGCTAAAGAAATATTGAAATGTTAGCCACAATTTACGCAGCACTGTAATGAATGAGTGTTGCGGTCTCGTTCCGAAATCGAATTTAGATTGGAAACCGCGCTCGCAAACCCCTTCGCAACCTGATGGTTGAAGCCCGACTGCGAATTGAATGCGATATGTATATGTATAGCTCCGAATCGTGTATAAACGCCGTGAAACAAATGGCAGCCGGCTGCCTCTGCTGGCGAGTAAACGATGTCAGAAATGGCGGATGCGCCGGGCGCACGTACATTGTGTTCGTATGGCCCTTAATCTCCGCACGAAATCACCCTTTGCATAACATATTGATGTCGCTACTCCATCTGTATTATTTCTCGCAATGCCAATTTACTCGCGGATGGTACAATGGCCTTGTAAAGGCCAACTCCAATGCTTCATGCTCTGGGCACCTGCCCAGAACATAGTTCAGATATGGACGTGATTTCATATTCGATTATTGACCCATCACTATCGAATTCGCTAGATATGGTATATCTCACCAAACATTAACACCAGTTAACACAAAAGCATTGTTGCTAATAGTCATGCTCTCAAGCAAAATATGGTAAATTTAAAATTTCTATTCTATTATTTTACGACATTATTAACAGTTATACTAGCTTTCAACCAATCTGGACTTTCTTTCAAGAATAGAGTGCTGATATACAAAATGATCCACAACTCGATTACGCATCACCTCTTTTCATCAATTCAAAAGTTTCCTGCAGAAACCGCCTACACACTGCAGAAACTATCAGCTTAAGAGCGATCACCAAATTGAGGCATAAGAACATCAAGCTCTCTAATCCCCGAAATGAAACTTTATTTGATTCCGCAAAAAATATGCCGCTGGATGAACATCGAATCCCGTTGTTGAAAAAATCGTCGACAACCGCAAAATAAGAATCGCACTTCAACGCTCTTAACAACAATTAACAATAATAATGTAATTAAAAAACATCCAACAACATTTAATTACCCTCTATCAAATTTAATATAAATTTTTATCTGATGCGGAAAAACTCCGGTTGATAGCCTTTGTCTATTGTATGAGAATAAAAATAATAATAATAATATTTATTTTCAAGTAACAAACACATACAGCTTACACACAAATACTGCAATGATTTTACAATGTTCTCAAAAAATAAAATAAAAAAGATGTACAATTTATGTTAAATTAAATAGATGGTAAATAAATGTTGTTGCGTGTTTTTATATATATTCTCATTTTTAATTGTTGTTAGGACTGTTGAATCGCATATTTTGCGGTTTGTCGACGAATTTTTTCAACAACAGATTTTTGACAATAAATACTATTATTATTATTAGTATTTTTAACAGTTATAAAATTTTTAGCAAACTTTTTCTTTTTCTTGTAAAATAAGAATGGGTCAATTGCTCCATTTCGTGACTGCCTTTAATTGAATAAGAATGAATTTTGAGTTGTACGAAGGAATGCAAAGACGAGTAAAGAATATTAAGAATGTATAATCATAAAATTATAATATCGAAGTTTCAAGGTTTTTCTTAATTCTCAGGAATACTCCAGGATGAAACAAAAAATACAGTGTCAATCTACTAACATTTATGAAAAGTGGGTGGAATAAATCTTTTCGAAGTTAATGACACCATATTTAATATCATTAATATTGACTATTTAGGAACCAAAGTATATTGCAAAAATCAAAGACATATTTTTATCTGTTATTTTTATTTTCTACTACATTACTTCTCTTCAAAAACTACAATAACCACAACAATTTGATACACTGTTAAATTTATAAATGATAGTTTCATCCATAGTTAATTAAATTCAGAGGTCTATGCCAAAAGTTCATAATCATTTATGCGTTATAAAAACGCCAGGAAAGGCCACTTTATGATTAAATGTAAAAAGAACGAACAGAATACTAAAAATGTATTTTTTGTATAATTCCAAATCATATTATAAATTAATTTGGTGACTTATTATTGGTTTTATTCAGGAATCCTTATTTTCTTTATCTGAATATCTTCATTCTTCATGTGCATAAAAAGTAGTCGTAGTATCTTTTTTTTTTAATTTGTAAATTAGTCCAATGCTTAGCTGACCAAATCCATGTAAAAATGATAGTCCAGGATTAAACATAAAATACAATGTCAAACTACTAACTTCTATTAAAAATGACATGAAATTAATGAATCTGTATTGCTTAGATGATAAAATTATTTTCTATTTAGATACAAACAAAATTCAAAAATATATAAGAAAACATTAACATTTTTCATTTTTTACCACCTTATTTCTTTTGTTGTTGAACTTTCAATAATTTTGATACACTGTTTAAAGCCCAATATCACCTGTGCTTTGATAAGACCGTGTGTATGGCAAATAAGCTCACTTTATGTTTTAATCAGAAAAATAATAAAATAAGTACTAAAAACTGTATTTGGAACATTATTTTGCATAAGAATATAAGAATATAATCTAGAAAGAGATATAGGAAAACGTGTTCAATTATAAATTATCCTTTTATAAGAGAAGTTGTAAAAAATGAGAAAACATGGAAATGATGCTAAAGTTTGACAAGCTATCCTTGATTATGAGAAAGGATTGTACCTGGGCAAATACTATTTCTGCTCGTTTGGATATTTTGCACTAAAATCGATTTTAAATTTTATACCTATCTAAATTAAGCATTTATTTATTGTAAACAAAATAAAGAAATAAAACAATTCATTTGAATGCAAATTTTCTGAATAACAACCAAAAACTAATCAAGAACAAACACATAAAACAAAAAAAATAGTACTACGAATAAATTATCTGTCTCAAATATATACATAGTTTTATGCATATTATACTTATTAAAATGTGAATATTTACATATTTATTGTTTTAAAAACATAACAGAAATTTGCATATCTTTGTAAACTCTTCAATATTCATTGAAGAGTTAAGGTGCGGTCATGTTTACAACGTGGAGTAGAAAATATCTAAAACAGAAAACTAAAGTTTCATCCTAATCTTTATTAATGAAATAATATTTCGTGAAAATTGCTGAAACGTCATAACGGAAACGTTTCGCTAGTAGACGGGAATCCCTTATCTTTTATTCAACGCTGTTTATCTGTTATTCTTATTCGGCGGCGCGCCAGTTACATCTGCAAAAGTCTCGAGACTCAAGTGCGCGAAATTTTTATCTGGAAAATTTACACTGGCAAATCCCCCTTCTGGCTGGCCCCGCATCATTTTCCGCGACCCGCCCGCCACCTTTCGGTCTGCTGTTTGTTATTCCTACAACGGGCATACACGCGCGCGCGAAAATCCAGTGCACTCGTTCTAGCATTTTCCTCTCCGACGCGCCCCTATATCATTTGCTTACCCCCGGTTGTAGTCCAGGATGGCATATCCTCCAAATACCAACACCTTATCCCCTCGTGAAGAGTGCCCAAGCACGGCCGGGCCGCGACGAAGCAAAAAGAAGGCGTACAAATATATTTTCCTCTTTTGACACCCGCACGTCGCGCTTTAGTTTCAACGAACGCAACCCGTCTTCGTTCCAAATGGCTGCTGCCGCGCAAAGCACCAGATTATATACGAATGTCAGGGAGGAGGACGTCTGAGATGAAAAGGAAATCATCCACCTCCTTCCTGGTTCAAAAGTGGAATGCTAGTTGTGCGCTACTGAAGCATGCAATAATAAAAACGAATTTATCTTTTTCATTATCGTGGTGCTCACGTTATTGCAGATTTCAAAATGCATGTTATTTGTAATCTTTAATTAAACAGTAGTCATATGACATGTAAGGATAATGTCATGGAAGTAATCATTTAATGTTTTACATTTTCAAAAGTTTCAGATATTTGATATTCAGAATCTGTAAACATTATAATACCTTAAAGAATCAATATCTTCAGAATCACATTAAATGTCAGAAAAGTAGTCACAAATTTTAACTGCTTTAAAAAGATATCTGATCCTTTCGTTTAAATTTCCAAATCGAAATGGTTTTTAGTTTTAGGCACTTTAGTTAATTTCAATTCATTAATAAACAAACATGAAATACATGTTATAAATTGTCCAGTCCTTAACCTAAATCTATAATGTGTCTGGTATTCAATTCTTGTCAGCGAATCCTTTCTATTCAAGGCATGTTTACACAAAATCTAGGCCATTTGTTTTCTCAAATATTGCAAGGTATAAATTGTTAATTCCATTGAATTACTACATAAACTAAATTGAAACAAATTTATCAATACAATTTATACATTATATTCTGTTCAATAACTAAATTCAGTACGTATTGGAAAAAAAGAACTTAAAGGATTTTCAAAATTATGTAACAAATTGCTTATCTGTAGAATTTAAAAAAATCAGGTGGAAGCTTGAGAAAATTTCTGTTATGTTTTTCATTAACAATTTTAAAATTACATGATTATATTATAAATATGATAAATTCTAAAGTATAAACGAGTGAAAGATTTCAATCACGACTAGAATGGCAGAGTTCTACACAAAAGTCACAAGTTTGTAATATATTTTCGCACATGTGGAATACAACGCTTAATTATACTGAAGAAAAGTTGCTATAATGGTTAAACATGTCACAAAATCTAAAATTGTTGCCACACTTTATTTGGGAGCCCATTTTAATTTTTACTAAGATAATAAATGGTATTCACATCACCAAGTGTAGAATAAAATATTATTATCTCATGTAAATTTAAGGAAATAGAAATATTCATTTGATTTTTAAAATGTTGCAGATGTTTGATATCCGGAAAATTCATCAAGTATTTGTTAATTAGGCACATCAACAAATGTTGTTTAAACTCTTAAGTCAATCATGTTTTTCAGGATTTAGTTAATTAAGAAAACATATTTTCAATAACCCTACTCATAAATTATAAACTCTAATGCATCTTATTTCAGTGTTTCTTTTCTGTTCAATTAGATAATTTCAAGGTTTCTATTTATTAAATTTATATCATTTGTAATCTCACAGTTTGTATGACATATATTATTAATTGCATTCACTAAATAGAAACAATTTCTTCAGCCAATTTTCAAACTATTCCTTTTATTAGATTAATTTAATACAAGAAGAATATTATATATATAACACTATATTTTACTTTAAAAAGGTAGTTAATGCTCAAAGAAGTCACTAAATCCAAAATATTTACCACACTTTATTTTATGACTTGTTATCCATTTAGAGTCTAGAGATATTAATTTCACCAATTTTAGTCATTAGTAACACAAGTAACAAATAGTATTTTGCACGCTTTAGTCAGATAACAGAAGAAAAATAGAAAATTATAAAAGAGTGTCACACAAATTTCCAGAGTTGATAATGACATTTTACAGACGTGTAATATACGACATTTTATCTTACTGGAGAAATGATTACAACAAAATCCAAAATAGCATAATTTCTGATTTCTGATACAACAATCATCAGTACTCCTCTTATTTCAAATGTGGACAAGATAGAATTGTAGTCACGAGTATTATATTCTCCGGTATGATAAAAATATTTCGCTGAAATTGAAAAATGTTTGACATTAGCAGCTTTAAAGCAAAAATATTATTTTATCTATATATAGTCATGATATGAAAAAATAATCTCCCGTCCTTGATTGTTCTGATGATTTAAATGAAAAAATCCATTTAGATTATTAGTTGGACGCCTTTATTGAAACCACTTGCCATAAATGGCTAAAACCATTTCCATACCATTCCGCCACTATTCAGCCATCCTTGGTACCATTCAAGCATTTGCATCCCCTTTGTAGTCCACGGTTGGGTATGGAAAGCACGCCACCATGTTCGCTCTTGCTGGGCGCGGGAAATCCCTTTGAGAAAAGTTTTAATTAGTTAACCGAAAAACAACAGTAACAACAACAACAACAACAACCAGCACGAGCCAACGAGAAAGTCGAGTGAATACACAACGAGAGCGCGCGTCGAGCGTGTATCTTAAGCGCTTTATTAAATTACACCCATTTTCGCGTTGCATGCAGGCATCCGGGCACATTGTTTCCCCGCCGCCCATCGAGCTCTTCACATCGTCCAAAAACTCCCAGAATGCCCATTCAGCTCGACTCTCCGGAATAAAAATACATTTAAATCGGGTTGTCAGTATTCAAGACATTCATCGCATTAAAACTTTTTTGCCCCGCTATTTCATATTGTGATGCTGTATCAGATGCAAAGAAGTAGAGAGACGAGAAAGTTACATCGTTTTGTATATTCGTCCCAACTTGTTGTTGGAGCCATGCTTTTCGGAAACTTATCTCATAGTGTGCGCAGACACATTGTATTGCATTATGATTTCCTACAGGAAGAATGCAAAACTTTACATTCAACTAATTAAAATTACGTTCGAATTAAAGTTAAATTAGTTCTCATGCTTACAATTTAGAGTTGGTTGAATTGTCTGCATCAGCAAAGCAGCGTGTTATTTAAATAATATAAATTATAAATAAATAAACATTAAAATTATGTTAATTCTTCTACTTTTCTTTATCACACATAAGGAATATATACCTGCAAATGCAATGAACTTAATTAGTTATTATTAACTCAATAAACTTAATTATCTCAGAATTGACCGTTATAATTTATCTCATTCTGTTATCTAACACAATAAAGAAAAGCACAATAGCAATATTTAACTTGGTTTGTTAAATAATTTAAAATTAGAAAACAAGATAAAATAAAAAAAGAGTTATCTTTTTTATCAAAAAACAGCAGAGGATAATATTTCTAAACTAAATAATAAACCCCTAATTTAAAAAACAAATTAGTTCCAAATAAATATCAATCTTTAACGCAACTTTAATCATAATAGAGACTTATGTCCAATGCTCCCTCTAAGCTGTGCAATTGTGCAATTGCACACTAAATTTTCCAGTGTTGCACAGATATTTTATAATTTGCACAATTAAAATATATATTTACATATGTATAGATATAGATTTACAGTCTCACTCCCCGATATTTTGCACTTATTACAAGATTTTGGAATGATTTAATATTTTTGCACACTATATTTCTCTAGCACACAGTCGACGAAAAAATTAGAGGGAACATTGCTTATATCCTCAAATTTGATTATTTTTATGGCCTAAAGAATAATTAACGATTTAATTCTTATATTTTCGAAATAAAACATATCTTGCTTCTCTCGACGCACAAATATTTATCGTTTTGTTAGTGAGAAAATTAGTATGTTAGGTTAAATTTTCTCTTGAGACATTATGGCTAAATGTGGAACTTAAAGCCTATCAAATATCAAATAACAATTATGAGTAAAATTAAATTGACACCTTGAAAAGGAATTTCCTTAAAAGCAAGTCTACTTGAAAAAAATATTCGTCCTTCCTTTAATCGTGGATCTCGCATGAAACACTGGAATTTTCCAGCCTTCCAGAGCGCATACTTCCACCATTATCATAACCAATGCAATGCGGAATTTCCATCCAAAAGAATGGCAACGAAGGCAAACGCAAAAGAATTTAAAATATTTTAATTTTACGCCAGCTTCAAAGACGGCATCCTTCATACTTTATCCTTATAGTTTCCCAACCGATTCGCTCGTGAGCATATTTCGCAGACGGTAACGCTGAGTAGAATGGTTTGAAGGTATAGGAAAAGCGATAAATTTCCCGGCTCGTTAATAAATTTCACGTTAGTTACGACTCAATTTAGCACTAATTTCGTCATGCCCTCTCCATCTTTGTCCTCGTCTTCCTGCCTGGCACTTTCGGCACTATCGTTGCGGATGCTGGACTAGCAGGATAGATCGGGTTTCACCTTTTCAAATCAACTTCGTTGGTTTATTGGACCGACGACAATGATTTATCGTTGTGTTAAATTGGTTTATTGTGTACCCACAAGATTTCGGGATAGTAAAAATAAAAATAAAGTGCGAAATTTATTCCTTGACAGGAATATTATAATTGTTATTTCATGTTATGTACTTTTTTTTTGATTTCATTGCAAATTGTTCAAAAAATTATTTTAAATACAAGCTTCTGGGTTGATTAATATTTATAGTGCATATCACCAAATTTTAACACTTCGACATCAATTGCCATTAAACAGGGAAGGTATATTTTCGTGTTTGGTTGGATAAAATATGTATGTGTTCAAGAAAAAATTGAATGATTAAAACATCATTATTATTCGTTGTAAAGCTAATTCATAAACAATTCTGAGAATTTAGACTGAGACTGGAAAAAAAATTAAATTTCTTTCCATCATTCTGATTTCACAAAATTCTCATTATGTTATTTTCATAAATATTACTTAATCAAAAAAATTATGTGGGTAGATATAAACGTGAGATTTAAACGTAATTGGGGCCATAACATTCTTGTTTGTTGTGAGGAAAAAGCGATGACACCAAATTGATATGGAAGCAAAAAACGTGAAAGCATCATGAACATTCTCAATTAGAACAGTGTGTGGGAGTCATGTTATATAGATTTAGGCAGGAAACGTAGTGATAATGGAATTATGTGCACTCTTCTGCAATAAATAAAATAACTAAAGTTATTTATGAGATTAATTATTTTGACGAAAATAAGATTGGATTGTTTAATATGCAACTTTGAAGCAAATTATTTATTATTCTACGTTAAAATATAATTAAACTAGTTTATTACTCAAAGTAAGTAAATATATTTGAATTTATTAATTTTGAGGGAAATATGAGGGATAATATCAGTAAAGTAATTCTGATATGGCAATTAATTATAAGTGTCTTTATAGTTAATTAATTAACTAAAATTTGTTTAAAATGTTTGTTATTATTACAAGTAAAGCATTACGTGGGCGCCATTAAATAGTTTACAGTGCAGTAATTATCCTACAGCAATAATACTGCAGTTGCATTTTTACCGGCATAATAAAAAGCGCTTGATGAAAATCAATACACCATTAAATTATGCATGCACTTGAAATTAATACTTAGAAAATGTATATTTAATTGACTTAATAACAGATTACGACCAAGCGGCCTCTAGGTTACTATGTTATTGATTGTTTTTACCCTTGTAACATTTCTAACGTTCAGAAAAAATTATATTAATATTACGATGAAGACGTATTTGTTAATGTAATAGATAAATAGCTTTAGTTTAATATGAGAATGAATATTTTTAAGTACGTCATCATAAAGAATGTGTACTACATTTGAAACGACTTAAATAAATAGAATGAACGTATCTCGCCTAGTAGATAGAATAAGCCGATTCTAGAACAAGATTCGCGCCAACTGCAACTTGTAGCTTGAGTGATGAGGAAGCATCTTGGTCTAGAACCGGCCTATTCTATCTACTTCTCTCGGATTTGCGACTTGCAACTTATTTGATTAAATTAAATATCAAAACTATTAACTTGTTAATTTTACGGTTGTGCCCAAGTACAAACTATTAATATTTCCATATTAAATATAATAGATTATTATTGTTCCTATAAATCGATATGCAATTAAAATATAAATAATTAATGACCCATATTATAAACAGCAATAGAATAATAATTAATTAATATATTCTGGAGAATTAAGTGAAGTACAAACTATACTCAAATTTAATTCATCTAGTAATTTGGCAACAGTAGAATATGATTCACTCAAATATAAATGATTACTAAATTATAAAAGAATGAAAAATATAATTTCAAAATGTTATGAATCAGCATATATTATGAAAATATTAATCTCAAATAAGTAAACTACGAAAATTTTCATACATATTTTTCTCAATTTTTCTTAAAATTCTACCTTATTATATTTAAAATCGTTCATTTAATTTTCAGGTCTCCAACAATACTTCAAAAATGCTGAAAAACATATCTCAGTTGGCTAAGATATAAATTCTACCACTGGTAAGTGTCTTAAGTTTTTTACCCATATTTGAAAGAAACGAAAACACCAATTTGTATGCTTTTCGCACTATCCTCGATGTTTAATATTCAACTTTAGCACCATGGTGCGAAAAAGTATAAACTTATGCGAAGTGAAATTAAGCTCCACGTCGACCCGATCATTTGTCTAAACGTTCTTCGCATTATTTCTTCTTCATCGAGTCGGTTCATTGTATATAGTTTCGCGTATTTGTGTCGACTCCTCCCAGCGCATTTTTACATCGTTAGCATTTTCTTTCTTTCGGTCATTAGCATTTAAATTTCCTTTTTCTTTCGTTCCTCTTATTTGCCTATTTACTTCCAATCTTTTGCCTTGTCCTGGCACGAACTCCGTTTTTGTTCAAATAATCATAATGACTTGTATAGGTTCAGCTTATTCAGCAAGGGAAAAAAACTGAAATGTATTTTCTTCTAGACGTATGAATAAATTGTAAGTTGAATACTGAGATGAAATTGGCAATAATTAGTTTTATAATTGAGGATTTATTGCTCTTGTGCTGCTATTGGCTTTAATTGGTTTTTGCTCCTGATAATAAGATGTATAAGTACGTTTAATGTTCTAATATATTTCAAGTTACTTTCAAGTTTGTGACATATTAGGTTCTCAAGGAAAAAAGTACTAGAAACAAGCATTATTTAACAATTTTAATCGACATTAAATAGTTCAAACAATAATTTTGAAATATCAGCAAAGAAAATGTAATGAATCTCAAATCATCAATTGATGATAAATTTAATACTATACCATTTATATCGACATAGATAAGTTTGGTGTCCATAATATTAACAATTAAAAATTTATTGTCATTGACGTTATTAACGTTTAATTAACTCATCCTGGCAAGAAGATTAAGAGAAGAAAATGATTTCATAGGGATGATTAAACCTAGCATATAAAACAAAAACATCAGTTTAATTTCTATTTTCATGTTTTTGCAGGATTCATCAAAATATAATAGTACAGAATTTTATTGTAATCAAATAAGAAGAAAATTTGTGAAATGGATTTTCTTGTAGATTCGCATGAATAAGCAATAAATTGGAGATTGAGATGAGAACTGGTAACAATGCATTTTCGAATTGAAGATTTGCTCCTCCTCGGAATCGAGCTGTGTTATTAGAGAGGTGAATGCTCGCGCGATGCGATCGGATATATTACATCATCAATATTTCAGTGATTTATGCCCCTTGCATATCGATTGATCGGGTGCCGTAATCATGTATATCCTCAATGGAATTAGATTTACGATTATGATATTATCTCTCGGTGGAGATACAGACGTGCAAGCCGTAACCAAATTGAGAATTTCACTGAAGTGAAAATTACTAGGAGATTTGCGGGCTTGGATTTGATTGATACACAATGCAATCTCGCGCTCTGGAATGCCCGCAAGCTTTTGATGGATTAATACAATCAGATTCGCATATTGAAACAATCATTTCGATTGCAAAAGCAATCTATTTTATTTTCCTGTCAATCAGAAACAATTCCATATATATAGTTGAAAAATAATTATTTATTTATTTGTTAATTAACTTTATTGCTTTCTTATTTATTGCTTTTTTTTCATTTAGCAAGTTTTAGTGAAAAATTGTGATTTTTTTTCTAAATAATTTCAACTTTCGTTTGAAATTTTCCAGGTTATGTTTTTGAGTGTTTTTTTCTCCTTTGGTCACACTTCTAAGAAGAGTAAATGAGAAAATTATTACAATTACGTGACCTTACGTGCCTTATCATTGTAGAGTCAGAATAATATGAAAATATTCGAAAAAAAATCCAAATCGGTCTTAAATTTCAAATTTATGTTCAATATATCTAATTTATAATTAGAAAACTTTCTTTCATTTTAAAAACTTTATCATTATATTAGTATATTAAGAAGTACTTATCTTAGTGTTAGTGGAGGGTAAACTTTGAATTTTCCCTCGACGTATTATCCATTGAATTTTCTCCAAGCAGCTTTCGGTGTTCCCACACCTTCATCAGGGAGATTATTAAATTTGACAGATCTTATGTCATATGCCATTTCCAAATTTTTCATAGCCACTGTGAATTTTGTTTATGTGTATTTTTGTTCATGAATTGAAATATTGGTTTTGTATTGATTTCTACTTGGTCGTTCAAAAGTTCTTAATTTAGCTTCTTCAATTTCTTTATATTCTAATAGGGTAATTTTGAAACTTTTATTTCCTTGATGTAATAATTTAATGTTATCTGTGTATGTTTGTGTTTGTTTGTGTATTATTGTGTGTCTACCCATTAACACTAAGATAAGTACTTCTTAATGTACTAATATAATTAAATCACTTATCTTATGCAAAACTTCAATTTTATCATTATAACCTGACAGTAAATTAGTTCATGGCCAGAATCAAGATAGTATTATGTTTTACATGTTAATATTAATGTTTTTGGATAAATATTTAAATATATTAAATAAAATATTTTCATAAAGTACGTGTGAGTGTATCTTAAGAAAGGTAGGCAAAATTTATAGACAGTTTGAATTTGGATATTTTATAGTAGTGCTGTAACTAATCTAAAAAGTATCGATTACTATTGATATAATAAACATTAAGCCCAGAATAGATACTTAACATATGGACTAAATGAATAGATGATATTAAACAATACAACTTTATAATCATTTATCAGCACATTTTAACAATTACATGTATACATTTTCATTTGCTTCTATGTGTCAAGCGAATAAAGTACGTGTAATGATTGAGATCTAGCCGAAAGCAGTTTCAATTGGAGATCTTAATTCTTGAGTTGCATGCCAAATTTTTCGCACGCCCTCCATCTTGCATTAACTTTATGGAAATAATTCTGACGATTCAAATTTCTCTATTCATTCGTTCTGTTTATATATCTACCATGATACTCATAATAAGGGCCGCTATTAATCGACGCAAACTTTTGGGAGAATTACTTTTATTCATTAATGCACCAAGCAGCAACTTGTTTAGTAGTAACTGCTCCAAGCATTTCTGGCTTTTGAAGCTCGGGCAATATCTTTATTGGTCATAACCTGAAAATAAAATATATATGTATATATCGAATAGCCGCATGTTAATAAAAATTATTCTTTTACTTTATATATTATTATATATATGATATATATTCTTATATCAACTTTTACGTGATAAAAATTGCACTGTATCATAACAAAAACCTTTGGACTAAAGGCACATGAGCCGATTCCATTGTATTCAAAAATAACAATTTCTCGTAAGAAATTACTTTCTATAAAAAAAAAATATATAAATATATAAAGAAGATTGGTATACCAGACATGAATGTACGACAACACAATTAAATATTTGTTTCCGTCTTCTCCGCCTTCCACATCCCAAGAGGTATTGTATGCATAACTGCTTGTTATTGCAGGATCAATTGGGGAAAATAGGACGCAGCTCCCGGAAAAAGAACGCTAAACGAATCGATCCCTATAGCCATCCTCGCCACGTCCTTAACTCGTAGGCAGTGTATCCGCGTTTCCGTCTTGTTTTGCTTCAATTTCCTCGCTGTCTTCGCTCCCTGCCGCTTTTTCGATCGCCGCGATCGTTTCCACGTTTCCAATAGAAGCGGCCGGGTGGCTGCGAGTCTCTAACGGCATTCAAAACGAAGTCGGCGAAATCGAAAAAAGGCCAAGAGACCTCGCCGGAGCCAAGAAGAAAATAATGAAGTTTTCACTTTACTTCTAGCACCATCACCGAATCAGCACACGTTCGCAGCGCATTCTATTTTTCGTTTTGTTTTAAAATGACAGAAACCATCAATTCGATTCGGAATGATGAGACGGAATGAAAGCCGTAAACGAGTTGACTTACTTTTGCTGCTATTTTTCAGCTTCATGCGGGGCTGAAGCTGCGTTGAATGGAAATTAAATTTAATCATCCGGTCGGTTTTTTGTTTGCGCGGGTGGATGGGGCAGATGCCTTATTACTACTTGATGGCTGGTTTAATATTTATCGAATCTTGTAGTTGGTGTTGGCGGCGTACTCGGCGGGATTCAGTACATCACAACCCTCATAATGTATAATAAATGATGAATGCTTCGGAGGCGAATGCTCTCTGGATGGGTCCAGCTTTTGCAATTTGCAATGGCCGCCCCCGGTTTTATGATGGGCCGGTCCAGCCAACTGCGCCTAATTCGGGGCATTGTGTGTAATGTGCATGGCATCTCGAACATGTTCGTTTTCATCAACGTGTTGTTGTGTGTCCTTCGTCCTCACGGTGTTGTTGTGTCATTGTGCGTTTCGACAGTCCGTGTCATCCCTTGTTGTTAACGGTTCGTCGGACACGACTCACACGATTAGGCACACAAAAAGATTTCCGCACTGCCGAAATACATGCTGAAGTGTGCCATGTGTTGTGTGATGTTCATTTTTTAATTTTTAGCCAAAGTTGTTTTTTGCTTTTAATTGCTATTCGTGAAATTTACTTGTTAATAATTCGGTTGCAAAATTAGGTATTATTAATTAAAACATATCAAGATTTTAAGGGGCACACCTAGTGTGAAATTTTCAAAAAATCGAATTTTTTTTCTTCCATATTTCGATAGGTTATACCTTTAAAAATAACATACTAAAATTTTAAATCTATATCTTAAATA